>LOJH01005878.1:0-19112 GCA_001685095.1 Ellobius talpinus | reverse complement strand
CTGTATTAAGGAGTAAAGCTGAATTAGCAGGCAAAAATGGGTCACAAAATCCTTCACAAATGGGGCCATGATAGCCCTCTGTTCTCTTCTCTCACCTCCTCTCCTTCCTCCTGTGCTATGGGCTGAACCCAGGGCCTCTGTACACAAGGCAAGTATTCTATAGCACAGCTTATGCCTCTTAGCCTTTGCTTTTTATCTTGAGAGATCTCACTAAGTTGCCCAGGTTGGCTTCTAATTCACTTTCTAGTTCTGACAGGCCTTGAACTTACAGTCTGCCTGTCTTGGCTTCCTTGGTAGCTGGGTTACTGATCTTTGGCAACATCCCTGGCTCCATTATAGTATTCACAAGTGCTGGCATGTTATAAAAAATGAACCTGGAGGCAGGGTAGGGGTAGAAGCTGGTAAATAAATGGTAGCCGAAGGTTTTTTTTTTTTCAAGACAGGGCTTCTCTGTATTTTCGAAGCCTGTCCTGGAACTAGCTCTTATAGACCAGGCTGGCCTCAAACTCACAGAGATCTGCCTGCCTCAGCCTCCTGAGTGCTGGGATTAAAGGTGTGCACCTTCTCCACTAGGCTCGTAGCTGAACATTGTTACAGTACCTTAGATGAGGATGCCAGGGGCCTGAATGTGAGCTAGAATAGTAAGGATGAGGATGAGATATGCTTTTGATAAATACTGAGTAGATAGAATACCTAAGTAGGTGGACTAAATACCAGAGGCTTAAAGGAAGAAGTCAGGGCTAGCATTCAAGTGCCTGGCTTGGGGAATTCTATGTGGGCAATGACTTGCTCTCAATAACAGATGTTTGTGGGAGTAGATCCAGTTGGGAAATGTCGAGGGTAAAACAACTGTGGTCTGCCCTGTTGGTATGAGGAATATAGCTTGGGATAGCCGCTTGGGGAATTCTGAGCTTGGTAACAGCTGAGACCCTTAGGATGTCTGGGTCACTCTGAATGGCATCAGTGGGGGAAAGAACTGAATTACAGAGTGGCCCCACCCCTACACGTCTTCTCCTCCTGCCTAACTTTGCCTCCATCAAAGCCATTGGGTACTGAGCAAGGGGTCATCACATGACTCTTCCTGAGCCAGTGTTTTCCATCTATCTGTGCTACTAGAAGGAAGAAAACTTAAACTAGCTGATTTATATGGAGACTAGAGAGTTCAAGACCAAGGTGACAGCAGATACAGACCCAGAATCCACTTTCAAGATGGCACCCTGGTACTGTAATTTTTGTTGTTGTTTTTAATTTTTTTATTTGAGTAACATTTTGATTCATTTATTTTACATAGCAACGGGTTTCCTCTCCCTAGTCTCTTTTCTCCCCTTTCCCAGCTACCCAACTCCCCATACGCTCCTCCATCTCCATTCAGAAAGGGGCAGGTCTCCCATGGGCTTGCACAAAGCATGGCGCATCAAGGTGAGGCAGAACCAAGCTCCTCCCTTATGTTGAGGTGGAGCAAGGTAATACAGCATGGAGAACAGGTTACCAAAAACCAGTTTAGAGCCAGGGAGGGGTCCCACTACCACTGTTAGAAGCCTTACTAAGAGACCAAGCTACACAATTGTCACACACATGCAGAAGGCCTAGGTTGGCCTATGCAGGCTCCCTGCACCCATGAGCTCTCGTGAGTTCAAGTCCACTATCTCTGTGTGGTACCCTGGCGCTGTAGATGAAGAATTCTGTTTTGTCACAGGGTGGGATGGGTGGAAGGAATGATTTCCACCTGCACTTTAGAAAGGATAAAAAAATTTAAGCTACAGCAGCCAGGTGTTTTCAGTTCTTCCCCATCACGAACCTAACCCTCTTAGGATTATCCTGGAAGCAGGGATCTAAGGCTAGAGCTCCCGCTTCATGTCCTAGGCCTGAAAATCATAGAATGACTACATCTGGCAGTGAAACTGGACGAGAGCACCATAGCCTGACAGTTTCGACCTCTCCTCTGCATGGCTCTATCCTCTTCTGTCCCTTCTCTTGTCACTGGGTCCACACTGTGGCAGACGCTGAGCACTAGGGTTTTGCTGCATAGGCCGTGCCACTGACTAAAGAGAGGTAGGAAAAGCCTGCAGTGAGATTCACTTTCTTTTTTCCCTGCTTCCAGTAATATCCCCCTCTCTTTCCCCACAAAATCCTATCAATCTGATCCCAAGTGACTCAGGGTACACATCCCCCATCCCCTGTTCTGTCGTGGTTTCCTCAGTAACACCTTACACATTGGTAAAATTGAATTGTGTTAAAGTATGTCTTTGTTTCCCTTTTTATTCTTTTCAACAAAGTCTTCTTTAGCCCAGGGTTGCTTTGGACTTGCTATATAGCTAAGGGTGACCTTGAACTTCAGACCCTCCTGCCTCAACCTCCAGAATGCTGGGATCATAGGCATGTGCCACCATGCCCTTGCTTGCTTGCTTGCTTTCCTACTTTTTGTTGTAGAGATGGAACTTGAACTCAGTATTTGTACATGCGAGACCAGCACTCTGCCAGGTGAGCTACAACCCCACCGCTTTTGTTTCATTATTGCCTAATGTATTTTTTTTTCTCAGCTCTGCAGACACCTACCTTTGACAACAAATCTAGGATTCTATCCCAGGTCGAGCAGGCCAGGTAGGAAGAGAGGAGCCACAGAAGAGTTATAGAGATACCAAGGAAGTCAGCACAAAAGCGGTGTCATGAGTCAAGTCTAAAGGTCATGCTAAGAGCAGAAACAGAGAGACTGATAGCAAGATTAATATTTGGGAGAGCCATGAGGAAGGCAGACCGGAATTAAGGGAAAACGTGTGGTGATGAACTGAGACCAAGCCCTGCCGGCCTCTATCAGGAGAGAGGTTTGAAGCTGGGGTCAATCTAGCAGTGACTGGGTCTGTTTGCCTGGATGGTTCAGGTGCAGCTGCTCATAGCTAATGTGATGACTTAAATGGAAGCCAGACTCAGGACGGGGTCGAAAGCTGCTTAGGTTGTAATTTAAGGATTTTTTTTTCCTGCGGGGAGCAAGGTCAAAGGCACACTGCTTCCCTTTAGGTGAGGCCAAATATGGAGAAGACCAGAACTCGTCTTGTCTTTTACTAATTCAGGGACTGCGATCTAATGCCACTGGTGGGAAGAACTGGGAGAGGAAAGCAGGGATTGCCTGAGTGGGACACACCTAGACCTTCTGATGTCCTATGAAAAGAAAGCAAGAGAGCCAGGTGTGGTAGCCCACACCTTTAATCCTAATGCTCGGAGGCAGAGGCACACAGTCTCAGTGAATTCAAGGCCAGTCTGCTCTACTACTATAGGGAGTTCCAGGCCATCTAAGGCTACACAGTAAGACCCTGTCTCAAAACCAAAAAGTAATTAAGATAAGAAGAACCAACATCTGGGTCCTGCTAGATCACTTCAGTCATGTTGCTGAAACTGTAACAGCTGCAGGCCAGAAAATGAGGGAAGGATGGTGAGGCAGGAGACAAAGGGTCCTGTGCAGACTCTAGAGGGTCCTGTGCAGACTCTAGAGGGTCCTGAACACATAAAATCCAACCTGGAGGGTTCCATCTAGCCATGGGCAATACGGTAGCCCTGAGTCAGAGAGATCATGCACCTCCCGCCCAGCTTATAAGGTTTGCTGGATACCTGCTGGTGTCAACTGCTCTGGACAATCTTCACATTCTTTGGGATGCTGTGATGATATTTCTCTGGGGCCTTGCTCATTCTGCTCACCTTACCCCCTACTCTGTGAAGCCTTAATGATGCTATTTCTCAGGGTAAAAACTAGCCATTCTCTTGAGATCTGAACTGTGGCTAGAACGCTACAGGAAATGATCAGCAACCTTTGAAGCAGAGTGTTTTTTAATGATAGCATCCTAAGAAGATAGGTTATTATTTCCAGGGCCATTGCTAGCCTTCTGAGATTCTCGGAAGAAACAGCTAAGGCGGCTACAGCATCTTTGACAAAGAAAAAAAAATCCTGTTGTCTCCTCTCCAGACAGATGAAACTCCTGCAGAGAGACAAGGAGACAAGGAGGAGAAAGCAAACTCAACTCACCCCAATTTACTTGTCCATCCAGGTGCTCTGATTATTTTGAATCTGTGGGCTCATTTTTCTATCCTTCCTGAAGCCCATTGTTCATCTCTTCATTCCATTCTCTAACTATCTTCTGTCCTTCTACTTAAGTTAATCTGGTAGACATTTTTGCTGCTTGTCAGACAAAAACAAGAGACACAGAGAATACAGTGCTGATGGGCTAGCTGATCCTATTGGATAGTATTGCCGAGAGACGGCATTGGACACGGGCAGATTCGGGGATACTCTTATGAACTGGGTGTCTCTTCTCCCCTAAAACTAAGATTGAGACTAAAATCTCTAATGTTGCGGGCAAATAGTATTTGGATGTGGGATTTTAGAATGTGCATAGAATCACATGAAGTCATAAGGAAGAGACCTCTTATGATGGGATTGGTGGCCTTATATGAGGAAAAACACAGAGCAAGTGTTTCCTCTTGTAACGTTCTTGTCACATGCTGTCCCCTGCCTTCTTACGATGCTATAGGAAGGCATTTGACAGTTGCTGATGTCATACTTTTGAACTTCCTAGTTTCCAGTGCTGTGAGCCCAATGTGTCTCTTCTTTATAATTCCCCCAGTTGATAGCATTTTGTTTCACAAAATAAAATGGTCTTAAAGAAATAATCATAGGGTACCAGTGGCCATGATACCAATGGAAGCATCAAAGATTTTTTAAAAGTCAGTTTCGGGCCAGGGACATGAGTCAGTGGGTTAAGAGGCTTGTTGCCAAGGCTGATGACCTGAGTTCCGTCTCCAGAAGCCACATACATGGTGGAAGGATAGAACTGACTCCTGGAAAGTTGGTCTTTGTCCTCTGCACCACATGTACCACAGCATGCACATAAATATATAACCAATAAGATGTAGGAAAAATTAGAGTCAGTGCCCTATTTTTCTTATATAAATACACATAGAGTCACAGCACACACACACACACACACACACACACACGCACATACACCCCACAAAAGACATGAAAGTAGAAGAGGGCTTGCCGAGGAAAAGGGTTCCAGCTGTCTAGGGAGAGGGATGACAATGGTATTAAAGTCAGAAAACTATCAAAATTCATAATATGCATGTATGAAACTACCAAATCATTTAAAAAATCATATCTTACTGTGTTAGTTACTTTTCTCTTGCTGCTGTAAGATACCATGGCCAGAAGCAATGTAACAAAGAGTTTATTTTGGTTTTCAGTTCCAGAGGTTCCTACAGGGCGTCCATAATGATGGGAGAGGCAGGGCAGCAAGAAGGTGGCCAAAGCAGGAAGCTGAGGGGCTGGAGAGATGACTCAAAGACTGACTGCTCTTCTAAAGGACCCAGGTTCAATTCCCAGCACCCACATGGCAGCTCACCCTTGTCTGTAAACCCAGTTTCAGGGGACCCAACACTGATGGCAAAAACATCAATGAACATAAAAATAAAATAAAATATTAAAAAAGCAGAAGGTGAGATATCAAATATCCAACTACAAACTCAAAGCAGAGCAAGACAAGGCTCAAACTGCAAACCCTCCTCCAGTGACATAATTCCTCCAGCAAGGCTGCATCTCTTCAAGGTTCCATAACCTTCCCAAACAGTGCCACCAACTGGGAACAAGGGTTCAAAGATGTGAATTTATTGGGGACATTTCTCACTTAAACAACATTTACAAAAACTATAAACACAGTACCTCAGGAATGAGGTAGATTGTCCTCTGACTTCCACACGCATATACAAGCACACACATAGACACAATATCTCTTTTACATGCACACACACACACACACAATTTCTGCTTTGTAATAAATTGAGTAAAGTGGCTTTTGGGGTTCATTGCTCGGTTTTAGGGAAGAGAACCAAGTGCTGATCTGTTTAAACCCAGAGATCCCAAGCATTATGGCCATGAGTGAGTACAGACCATATGCTGTCTTTAGTATCCTTGTTTGAGATATCGCTTGGAAATGGAAATACTGTCTCCACAGATGATCTTGGTTTTTGCTGTTTGTGTTGAAGGTTTTGATTCTCAGTCGCTGCGCAATGTAAACTGCCTCCCAGGGGCAAGTGGCCTCTTTCCCTTCTGAGATTCCCTTCTCTTCTGTCTTTCTACTGTACAGTGCCTTATTTGCCTTCTCTGCTGTTGCCCTGTCAATCATGCTTCCCTGAGAGAGAGGCCAATAACAGGTGAAATAACCTTGGTGAAAGTTTTACCTCTAACATCCCTGCTTCTTCTGCCATGGTGGGGCTACCCTCAGCACTATCCTGCCTGTGTCCTCTAAAGAAATGCTTAAGCTACAAGCCTCCCCCAACACCCCGGATCCCAGTATCCAGCCAGACCTGTCTGTATCCTGGACAGGACCTGGAATGGTGGGACTAGGGGTGGAATGAAGAATTAAATGAGCAACATGCTAATTTCATGCAAATGAATATCTATTTTGAATCAACAGCTTGGGTACTTTTTCTAGGAGGCCTGAGGCAGCAGGAATTCGAAAGGAGGGCGGGTGGGGGGTGGGGGGAGTCTGTCTCTTGGGATGGTGAGGAGTGTATGGGGGACTCCAGGCTGAGCAGAGCCACCTCCTGACCATAGTCCTAATGCTATTAGATCCACTCATTAGCAAGTATGAAACATGGAGAGTAAAAAAAAAATCAGAAAAGGAAAGAAAAAAGAGTTCCATTTCTGCAATGAATAACAGATGGAGACTTAATTCAATTTGCATCCAATATACCCTAGTACCAGGGACTTCGTTTGTGTAACAATGGAGATCCTGGGGATGAGGAGGGGTCCCTGCTGCAGAGGGACTGATGGGATGAGCCCACACGTCCCCCACCCTGCCCTTATCTCTCTGTGGGAGCCAGATGGATATTCTTGTTTTAAAGCATCTCTCCCTTAGGCTAATTCTGAATTCATTCTCTGATTCAGAGAGAGGGGTTCTTGGGTAGAAATGAGACTAGCATTGGCGGAGGGGCAGTGTAGAGAGCAGCAGCTGAGGGAGATGAAAAGCCCCTTGGAAGCTGAAGAAAGTGACACCGGGTGTCTCTGGCCCTAAGCCCCTTCCTCTGCCAGGGAGTAAATCAGAAGGTGATCACTGGGCAGCTGGATTCCCAAGTGGTAGCCTCTCCATAGCTCTTGCTGCCCAAACCTGGATCCCAAACTCCTCTCCAGCACTAACTTATTCTTTTGACTGATCTGATGGCTTGGAGTTTCTAAACGTGGAGCCTCAAGATTCTCAATTTGTTGAATGAGAACAGTAGGCAAATCGACTTTGCTCTACCACAGGAATCTAGAGTGTGAGCACAGCACTGTGTCATCTCTTCGGGGAGATCCCTATCAGGGTCGAGGGTGCCATGCTTATCACTCCCTTCTGGGAGTTGGGGTACGTTCACAAAGAACAATTAGCAAACAGCAAAAGGAGTCCACTTTACCAAACAGCATGGTGTTGCTGAGCTCCAGCAGAAACTAGATTGAAGATTACAACCTGGGCCAAATCTGAAACAGAATGCTGGAACATGAGTTGACTTGTCCTAGCCCACAGGGACAAGAGGCTAGAGAGGGAGAGGCTGGAGGGCTATCCATGTACATCCTGTGCAGCCTCAAGGTGTGGGATACAGGCCTGTCTCCACCTCCTGGATGTACAGAGGAACATAGAAAATTTGGGCTGACTAGCCTGGTTCTAGAAGATTCTAAGTTTATGAAGAGGGAACTTTTTCCTTCTTCTAAGTTATAATGACTAGACCTGAAAATTCAACTGGCATAAGACAGGTTAAAAGGAGAAAAAGATCCAAATGTTGTTTAATATACTACATACATATGTATATCATATTTTTGTGGTACACACATATATGTATATGTATGTATATAACATACTGTATACTGAGACATGTAACATTCATAGGAAACTCAGTGAACAGACTAGGACTGAGAGCTTCTAAACAAGACTGATAAATTTGTAGAGAAGCAACAAGATAAAGATAAAAGGGTTCAAGCTTCTAAGGGTGGTAATTGTGGGAAGGTGACTGGGAATACATGGGGGTGCTTTATGGGAATGAAGAGTTATATTAGTAGGCATTTTAATGTATAACCAATTTTTCCTTGACTCTCAGTCTCCTGGAGAATACTGTTGCTGGAAATCTGAAGAAGTACCATTTTCAGAATCTTGGTCTCATTAATAAAGATATTCAAGAATGGACTCCAAAGGAAACTCCAAGACAATTTTACTAGTGTTTAAAAAAGAAACCCCAAGTCAGACAAGTAGGAAATCTTGGAAGCTGCCCCAGGGAGGAAGAAAGAACATCATGCCGCTTACAAGCATCCATACGGTAGAAGCGGGTGGGTAGCTGCAGAGTAAGCATAAGAAAGACCAGTATCGGAAGTATCAGGAAAGCAAGTCCAGACCCTGGTCAGAAACCAAGAATCAGGAGGATCAACTCCCTAATGTTACAGCAGCCTCAGCTGTTATCCTATCCTTTGAGGATAAGTAATGTCAAAACTAACAAATAGAAAGCAGATTTTGGGTTTCAAAAAGATATTTGAATGTAGACTTTAATGAGGGTTATAAGGAAGAGAAGTGTTGAGGAAAAACAGGACAGACTAGAGAGCCTGGGTATGAGTTTCCAGAGGAAGACTCACACTCACTGTCTTTTGCAAGTTATATAAAATACTTCTGCAGGATTTAAATTGCTGTCTTCAAAGGGTTGCTAAGAAACCTAAATGTGGTCACTGGCCGTCCATAGGGGGTATCTGGAAAGATTGCAGGTAATATTATCTCATTAAATTGTCTCCTATTTAGAGGCAATTATAAGGATATGGTAGAACTCTAGATTACAAGGCTGTAGAAAGATGGGGTTTCTTCACTGGATACAAATCTGTGCCATCATGATTGCTCCCCAGTTAGAGAGAGGCTTCGTTCAGACTCTGGGGTGGAGAGCTCTTCTCTCTCATGTCCCCAGAAATTTCCTTGTCTGCCTTGCTTTAGCTCATGACAAGTTAGACTTGGCCTACCAATTTCCCACTTGGTGTTTTTATTTTTTGTTGTTGATTTGTGTTGTTTTATTGAAGGTGGAATGGTACACTGTAGCTCATCTTTTCTTTGTATAAAGGGGCCAAAGCTAGGCATGAAACCTTGTCTCTGCAGTATTAGGTATCAGACGGCTTAGTTCCAAAGGACCCTTCCCCTAGATTCAGAGCCCTCAAATCAGCCTCAGTTAGTATTGGGTGCTTCTGGATGTCTGTCCAGGTAAGGTTCCAAGTTTCCTTTCAAACATGGGGAGAATAAGAAGGACAAGAAAGGCCATGGGAGAGGGAGTCAGGTATGGGAAATCAAGTCTACCTGCCAAACTTTCCATCAGTTAGTGTTGTTCAAGTTAAAAGGCTGCCCTGTTGGACAACATCCTTTGTCATCTCTTTTCAGTAGAAAGAAAATGAATATTGATTGATCCTCTTCTTGGCTCTATGCTGGCTCCTTCAAATGAAAATGATTGGGTTTCCCCCATCCAGTGGATGACATTTCCGTTTAGAGGCAATTACATCTTCTCAGAACTCAGTCCTTGGACCAGAAAATGTTGCTGTGATTCTGAAGAGTGTTCTGGGACATTTCAGGCAAGGAAACAGAGCCTTAGCTTTCTAGTGGTGTCAAACTAGCATTCTGCATCCTGGAGGGGCAGGCTTTGGGTCTGTGTGACCTTAGATATGACTTGATAAATTAGACATGACAAAAGGCTAAGAAATGATCCCACTGAATCTTTGGAAAAGGTCAAATCTTTATACCCAGTCTCAGATCCTAAGGAGGCAGGGACATCTGGGAGGCAAAATGTCTCACTCGTTAGTGTAATACTCTAAGTGATGGCCTGGAGTATAGTATAAAGTTAGGATGAAATTGCCACAATACAGATACAATTCCCCTTTAATTTTGTGGATTGTTGTATGATTTCTCAAGTACATATGTGCACATACATAAACCTACACGAGAACATGCACAAACATACATATTTTATTTTATTTTTTTAATTTTTAAAAATCATGTCTGTGTATGTGCCTGTGCACGTGAGCACAGGTGCCCTTAGAGGTCAGAGCCATCTGACTCCATAGGAACTAGAGGAGTTTGGGGGCATTTGTGAGCCCCCAAATGTGGGTGCTAGAAACGAAACTCAGGTCCTCTGGAAGAGCAGTATGTGCTCCTCGCCCATTGAGTCATCTCTCCAGCCCCCAAATAACATGTGCCATCCCGTAAAGCTAACAGAGGAAATGTACCACATTCATGTTGTACCTCTAGGCTCTCCATGCCCTACTTCCTTGGGTGTGCTATGTAGAAAAGTATGTCCCTTCAACAACAATATTCAACAGTCTGTGGAGGTCACTTCTGCAGCAAGGTTGCTTCCTGCCTGGGCCATCTTCTCACCGTGGATGAGACTGGAGAGTCTGTGCACTCATGTCTCAGATTTCCCTGAATACTGGACAGTTGTCTCCTGGGATGTTTCAGAGACATTGCAGCTGGTGCTCCACCTGCTGCCATCCCTCTCTCGTCTCACACAGACAGAGCTCAAAGATGGTGACGTGGTCTCTTCTATTCTGAGCCACAAACACCACTCACGCACAGGTGAACCCGTGGCTAGAACAACAGAGCAGGCAGCAGGGCATGGGGCTAATGAGGATATACTATCCTTCATATAAAATAGAATCGCTGCTCTTCTCTCTCCAAATGACACTTCTGTAGTTACACGTAGAAAGGGGTGGGGGGAGAAACGAGCGGAAGTAATTGAAAATACTGACTTTGTTATCAAAGTTACATCTGCGTGTGCACTCACCAGTGGCTTTCTCCCAACATTTTCTTCAGCTCCCACATATAGTTTGGGATGGGGGAGGTAGAAAAGAAGAGGTAAGGGACAGAGAAGGAGAGGGGGAGAGAGAAGAGAGGAGAGAGAAGGGAGAGAAGCGAGGAGAGGGGAGGGAGGAGAGGGAGGAGGCTGACTTAGTGTGCTAGGGGAAGTAGAAAAAATAGAAAGGATTAGCTTCAGTCTGTCCACAGGTTACTAAAAATGCCCTAACTGCTTCAAAATGCTCTGGAGCCCCAGGGCAGTGAAATGGCTAATGTCCCATCTTCCTTAGGATTTGTTGTTCAGAACAAAGTGGGTGAATGTGCCCCGTAGATTTAGCAGCCTGAACTAAGCTCTGTAGCTCAAAGGACCCCAAAGATCCATAGAGGACCCCGGCCCTTGATATTAGAAGGGCAGACTATCTGTCTGCCACACAGATGAGTGTCCAGGTGCACTTGCTTTGTTGGGCTCTCATCACAGGGAAGCAATTTCCCCTCTCTGTCATGCTAGGTCCTGCCCAGCCAACAGCGTATGCAGTGCCACTGCATCACTCCTGTGTAGACAGCATTTAATTTCCGTTGCATCGGGCTGGGATTTGGGCATAATGAGATCTATATCTCTTTGACCCACACTGCAGGGGACCCAGTGCGGAAGGGATTCTGGTTGGAAACAGATGGTCACCTGAATGATAACTAGACCCCAGAGCTCTGAAGTTAATCTCAAATGCTTTGAGGGGCCTCTATCCCCTTCAGACTCTGAGACTGTCCTCCAGGAGATCTGATCTGGGCAGTTGATGCGAATACCTACCGCACATGCGAAGCTCTCTAGTGTGAGAACTCCCACCACAGGAGCAGAGCTCTCTAGTGGCCCTTTCTTCCCAGAGAGAACTGGTGTTCCTCAGTGCCCAGTCACCAGCACCCATTTCCATTTTGCTCTTCTAGCCTGATGGCAATGAATTGCTTCCTCACCTGTTTCTACTGAGAGACTGAGCTCCATGAAGGCAGAGCCTGGGTCTTTTCAAACAGAGACTCTCACAGCGGATCTAAGAGGAGCTGGTACTAAGCTGGGGACCATTTCCGGCTTTCAAGAGGGGTGTGTCTGATGCTTCCGGTATTTATTCAGCTTTTTCTCCATGAGGCAGTCTGTCAAATTGAGAAGCTAGTGCATGATAAAAACAGGAACCTCACAAGTCCAGTGTTTCTAGAAAGCTCTTCACATTTTCAAACCGCTTTCATGTTTGTGATTGCATTTGATCTTTATTAACAATCAAATAAGATACAAGCAAGCTGAAGTTCAGGAAACAGTCAGGGGACCTGTTCAAGACCACACAGGTAATTGGAATAGAGCCAGCATTATAATTCTAATCTTTTGACTTCCATTTAGATACTCTAGAAAAGATCGTTTAATTTTTGTTAACTAAATAGTACCTATATGAGGCTCAAGGAAGAATCTCCCAAGTAGACAGGGCTGGCAACTTTGTTCATCCATTCTTTTTATGACTATCTTGTATCATTCCATAAAAATGAGGAATATGTGAGCCTCATGGGGAGGCAGACACACAGGTTATGTATCAAAGGCTAGCATGCTAGCTGAGGTCTCACAAATGCATGGCAGGAGTGGAGGGCAAGGAAAATGATCTCTTAGAATTTATATTTCCAGGCCTGGGAAGGACTCAGTGGGCAAGACTGGTGGCCTGAGTTTGAGTCCCACATAGAAGCAGCAGCACAAGTTCCTGTAAGCTCAGCAAGTCCCTACTAGGATATGAGAGGTAGAGACAGGGGAATTGCTCAAAGCTCATCAGCCGACTAGTCTGGTTTACCCAGAAGTAGATAATAGGAGAGACTGTGTCCTAAAAAGATAAAGGTAAGGACCTATACCCTATTATGAGGTATCTATCCTCTACATGCCTAATGCAATATGTACGCACACACACACGATTTCATATTTTATATTTATATATTTTGGTGGTTGGACTGAGAAAGGCCCCATAGGCTTATTGGTTCACCATTGGTGAAACTGCTTGGGAAGGATTAGGAGGTACGGCTTTGTTGGAGTGGGTTTTGAGGTCTCAAAAGCCCATGTCATTTTCAGCTCTCTCTGTATCATGGTTGTTGTCTCAACATGTAAGCTCTCAGTTCCAGCACTGTGCCTGCTTCCTGCTGCCATTCCCCATGCCATGATTGGCATAAACTCACCCTCTGAAACTGTAAGCCAACACACTCTTTCATATAAGCTGCTCTGGTCATGGCATCTCTTCAGAGCCATAGAAAAATAGCTAAGACAGTACTCTCAAAGATGGAAGAGTTAAGACATGATGACAAGGCGGACTTAGGATGTGGCTCAGTGGTAGAATGTATGCCTGCTATTACCCAGAAAACCCTTAGTTAGATCTCCAGAAGCACACAGGATTGGGTCATGTGAACATGTTGTGAACAGACAGCTGCCTGTAAACTATCAAGAGGACTTTTCCTCCAGGAATCAGAAAGTTGAGGCAGGATCTGAAGCCACATTGAGTTCTGTAGAGAGATCTAGGCTGTTTGGAACAAACAAAGAAAACACACCAACAAAAAGAGAACCCCTAGTAGACACCATGACAACTTGTGTATTGCTAAGAGACACAGTCAGTGGTGTTTTGTTACAACAGCCTGAGATGACTAACGAAAGAGCCGAATGAACCTTGCTATATCTATTCATTACTGAAGAAATTTAAGTAGTTTAGCACTACACAGATATATTGCTCATTCATATTATCTATGCAAAGATATTGGGACTTGAGGAGGATGCTTCATGTGAACACTGAAGAAACCAAGTTGAGTAAAGACCTCACATCTTCCGTTTCATCTGAAACATGAGATGCACACAGATACCACTGTGGTGATGAAATGGCTGGAAAGCTGTGCAGTAATCCTTCAGTGCCTCGTGCTAATCCATTCACATCCCCTCGGCCTATACTAGCTAAGAGTTCCCCTTCACTGCATGATGCTGGAGGAGCACAGGATCCTACAGCGAGCAGTAAAAGTCTCGTTTTCTTAAGAACACTCCATACACTCGTTTCGTTCATTGACATCTGAGGGTCCATTTATATTAAATGCTGTGCCAGGTGCTTTTGACACAATGATGGATGAGGGATTGCAGCCCACATCATAGGAAGTTTTCACTATTTCTAATTCCTTCTTGTTCTTCAAGTTTCAAACTCGGAGCCTTTGTTGACTATCTCATTGCTGGTTGGGACTCATTGCTGCTCTTAAGCCTGCCCATCTCTTCTTGATTCTAGACTCCACTGGGATACCACACTACACTGAGAAAATGATTATAAATCTGGTTCTGTGGACCATGACTCTTCCAGTTTTTCAGCTACGAGGATGTGGGAATGAATATTAATGGGACATTAGACATCTAGCAATGGAGGATAAAACTAAGTTAGACAGGTCTAGGATACTATTCTAATAGGACCTTTTTCTTATCTTCTCCAGTACTTACTCGGGAAGAGTGCGTGAGGTCTGGGGAGCAAGGAGTAGTTCCGTTACAGGCTTGCTGCTTCCAGGCATGTAACACGATTCCATAGGCCATAATTGAAAATCTATTAACTCTGTAAACCAGTATTTCACATAAACCTCTCCAACCCCGGCTATCCTGCCATGAGCTCTCACTCTTGTTATTCTCATAAATCACCCGAGATAGGCTGGGGACCGATCGATGAGAAAAAATTAGGCCACAGCATTAGATTTCATCATACACAACTTGAACTATTACTTTTCTGTCCTGTGGTATGAGGAATCATGAGAATTAATAGTCTTCCTCTTCCCAAACGATGGGTTTATGATGCAGTGGTGCCTACATTCTATTTCTTCTATAAAACCATCAATTAATTTAGGGTACTTACAACTACTCAATGACTTCCTGAAATTAGCAAGTACCACCTTTCCCTTCCCTAGTAAAGTCCTAATGGGATTTGCAAATGATGATGTGCTTTTGCAAGTTTTGGCTACCATCTAATGTCTGAACAAGTATCTGCCTTGTCAAACTCATCCCTCTGCCCTCCTCTTTAGACTTGTCTCAGCTCCTTCTTAGGGAAGTTTTTATACTCCAAGCTGCAGATAAATAAATTCAAGGTCAAGGTTATTCTGCAGTGACTCCCCTCTTCCTTCAGCCTTCCTGATTCCCCTGTCTTAAAATCTGAAACCTGGCTTCTTTGAAAGCAAAATGGCTTAGAAGTGGAATCCTTTGAGAGCATAGCTCTGAGTAAAACCCAACACCTCAATGACTAGAGGGTAGATCTCAAGTGAGAGGATGGAAGGCAGAGAAAAGCTTCCACTTGGTGGTCCAGGACGTGGTCATGAAGCAGGAACAATATGGAGCAGACTCCCAAGGGTCTCTGAACCAATTAGCAAATTGTGGAGCAGTACCCATTAGATGTCATTTTAAACTTTTATTGTATTTATGACTGAATCCTGGGTTTTTGTAGAAGGAAGCAAGAAATTCTTTCCAACACCCATGCGTAGTTCTCCCCTTGCCGTTCTCAGAGCCGTGTCAGTGGGTGCAAGCAAAAGGAAGCTGTTCCCTGGGACTAGTCATTTGTTTGTTGTTACAGATACGATAGCACTTGGGATAATTTAAGGCATAAAAATCAGAAAGTGGCAAAGCATAGCTCTAGAACACATGTATTTACAGTTTTGTTTGACAGACAAGATTGCTGAAAAAACATCTAATTATTTAAAGAAAAAAGTTTAAAAAGTTTTATTTTTGTTTTATGTGTATGAATGCTTTGACAGTGTGCATGTATATGTATTGTATGCATGCAGTGCCCATGGAAGCCAGAAGAGGGCCTCAGAGTTCCCCAGGGTCTGCATGACAAGCAGTTGTAAGTTGCCACTGTAGCTGCTGGGAACAAAACCCAGTTCTCCTGGGAAAGCAGCAAATGCTCTTGACCACTGAATAGACTCCCAACCCAAGAAATGTTTTTAATGCGTAGGAAAGAAGCCTTTATTTGTAAGAAAGACCAGAAGAGGGAGCTTTTCTAGCTGGCTTGATTTCCATGTGGATATACAAACTACAACCAGTTTCTACCTTCCTGTGCTCGGGGAGCTAGAGTTTGAACTCATTGGCACATTTGCTCAAGTTCCAAACGGCTGAGCAGCCAGAGGAGTGTGGCTTCCTCCCAAGATTCCCAGCCCTTCAGCCTGTTCTGCCAGCAAGAGAGGTTGTCTCCTCTTCAACCTTTTCTGTGACCCAAGGCTGTAGGCAGCTGTGTCCTGATAACAACTCCCTGTCCATAAGGTGACAGATGGGGCTAGGCAAGGGCTCTGGGACTCAGCTTGTCCTGGGAGTGTGGGTCACAGGCCTGAGAGGTTAGGAAGTTCTCCTCCTCCTCCTCCTCCTCTTCTTCTTCCTCCTCCTCCTCCTTTTCAGCTGTGCTGTATGACATGTGTATCGATGATTACATGATAGAAGTGAAGAACTCAAGTCACCATATTATAAATCAGAGAAAGAATAAACTAAAAGGGAAAAAAAGCAAGACCGTGAGACACAGGGAGAGTCCTGGAGGAATCAGAAGCCTTGCTCTGACAATAATCCCTAGACTCCAGTGAATTCAGGTTCCTGGGTCCCATGAGGTTTTCTGATATTCTTATAATAATAAACCTTTCAGGTGGCTTAAATAATAAAGGAATCATATACTCTCAATTTGTTGGAAATTGACAGAGGATTTAAAGGGGCTGGAGATGTGGCTCAGCAGTCAGCAGCATGCCCTGTCTTGCAGAAGATGAAACTTTTGTTCCCAGCGCCCACACTGGGCAGGTAACACCCGCCTGTAACTCCAGCCCTCAGGAATTGCCTGCAGACAACTTCACTCATGCACACATGCTCCAACCCTCACGTACACATAATTTCTTTTTTAAGAGAGGGTTGGGATTTAGAAGTGGATACTTCTGGAATAAGTCAACCCAGAGCTTTCCTTCCCCAGAAGAGAGAGGGGTGCAGGCACTTTGCTTCAATGGAGAGCTCCACTTGATGTTATCCATTGCATTGTGGAGAACCCAGAAATGAGTCCTTCCTGCTCATGGAACCTCAAGGCAAGCCAGATGCTTTAGTTATGAAGCCGAGTTCCTGCTTCACAAACATGAACCTACGGGGAACAGAAGTTCCGAGAAGAGAGCCATGTCCTGCATTGAACCTCTATAAAGCTGGCTGGCTGATTAGAACTTCAGTGTGGTAGAGGTTGGAATGCTACCAGCCCAGAACCATGTGATCTTGGGCCACCTTTAGCCCCCTTAATATCCACATATTGTCCTCTGTATGTGACCTAACGCCCTTGTGACTATTTGGAGCTTACAAATAGATCCCTTACTTCCATCTGTACGAAGACCAAGAATGGCATCAGACAGCACTTGAGGCCTACAGCAGGGATTTCTCTCCTGTGCTATGACTCCTGCCTATAGTGCACATGGGTGTTCTTGAAAGTATGTTGATTCATGACTTTCTTCATTCTTTTACTGCAAAAACTAAATGGCTCCAACATTGGAACACTGTGTTTGTTGCAAGAAGCAGCACTCACCTGCAAAGGGATAAGAGACAGCTAATTCTGGAGCCAAATATGAAAGAACATGGCCTAGGAATGCAGATTCCATGGTGGACTGACCTAACACAGGCCCTGAATAACTTTGTGTGAATATTGTAAAAATATGTAATACATGTGCAAGAAATTATCAAAGAATGAAGATTTTTCATAAAAATGAAAAATAAAAGTATATATAATTGTAAAAACAAAGTAGAAAACTGAGGAGGGGGCTGCCAATAGGAAGGTGATGCAGAACTGAAGCCATCAGAAATGCTGTCCATTTTCCCAGTGTCCCTTGTAAGTAAGGAAAGGCAACTTTAGCCGTCTCCAGGCCTAGCTTCCTTACAGCCATTCAAAGACTGGGCTGTCAGGAAAAAATCTTTCGTTTTTCTTACTCTACCTCTCTCCATGGATCCAACTCTTTGAGAGGTACCTGAAAAGAAAGTGGGGAGCTGGCCGCATCCCATTGCTCTGTGATAGGGCCCATCTGCACCAACTAAGCTAGGCAAGGATGGCCATGATGGCTGAGGCAATGTCATAATCTCATCAAATTCTCCTCAGTTTCTCTTTTTTCTGAGGCGTACCCACTTCCCAGCTCCCCCAAGCAGAACATCGTGCTATTAACAGGGCTGGAAGTGGGACTGAAAGCTTAGCAGCTCCCAGTGTGACTCCCGAATGGGGAGCTCTCTGGGAGGTTGGCTACAGTCTCTCTTTTTGCAGTTGTCCAGGGCAAAATCAAGGGTTAATCATAGAACCACGGATCAAAGTGCCTGGATGGCTGAGTCACCACATAGAGGACAGCTGCCCAGAAACATCTCCTGACCTTCAGGGGACCCTGAATGAGTGAAAATTAATCATCAGACTCCCAGTGTTCTCCACACAGCACAAAGCCACAATAGTTTCATTAGCATATCATTGTATAAAGATCAATATGTTGATTATTATGCCAAGCCAGACACTTATAAAACTAATTGGGGAACCTATATTGGCGACTTCAAATGGCTTATATCACCTGAGAATGAACACAGAAATTAGAGATTTTAACCAAGTGTCAAGGGGAAAAGTAAACCTCAAATGTGTTTAAAAGGACAGTAGCAAACAAAAATGCATTTTCCTTCTGAATTGATCTCATGGGTACTATTGACTCAACATACTGGTTACCCTTGCAATGAGAATAATAATCCTTGCTTCGCAGAGTTGCTGTAAATTGAAAACATCTTGGCAGATGTTAGGTGCTTAATTAAAGTCAATGTCAGGGGCTGGAGAGATGGCTCAGTGGTTAAAAGTGCTTGCAGGGGGCCAGAGTTTGGTTCCAATACCAAAAGGCAGAGGCTCACAGTCAACACTACCTTCTGGCTCAGCAGGCACTCACACACATGTATGCACAAAGAAGAAAAAATAAAATCAATCCTTTAAAAAAAAAGATGAGCAAACAAAATAAAACCCAATACAAACAAACAAATAAACGAAAAAACACTGCTCACTGTCTCTCAGAGGAGTGAGTGGAAACTATGGAGATGGAGGAGAGACTTTTAGAACATGGAAGGCAGGAGGCAGATGGAAAGCTTAGTCTGCTTTGCTCTCTGTCCAAGGCACGACACACACACACACACACATTGATACACATACACACACAGATACACATACACACAAATACACATATACACACAGATACACATATACACACAGATACACATACACACACAGATACACATACACACAGATACACATA
>LOJH01005877.1:15472-26358 GCA_001685095.1 Ellobius talpinus | reverse complement strand
TAAAGCCAGGTGGGAAATCTGAACAGAGATATAGAGAGAAAGTAGGCGGAGTCAAGGAGATGCCATACAGCTGCCGAAGGAGAAAGACACCAGCTGCCAGCCAGAATCTTGCCGGTAGGCCACAGCCTTGTGGTGATTCACAGATTAATAGAAATGGGTTAATTTAAGATGTAAGAGTTAGCTAGAAATATACATAAGCTATTGGCTGAACAGTACTGTAATTTGTAATTTATCTAGTTTCTGTGTGATTATTCAGGTCTGAGTGGCCAGGAAACGACCAAGCCGTCTCTGCCTACATGATACTTTTCATTACTAAAGGGGAACAGAGTGAAGACATAAAGAACGGGACTGTATGAAGATGCTGGAGACTGGGTTCAAAGAGAGTCTGAGGCTTTATAGAGTGGGGTAAAGAGATGGAGAGGCAGATCAAAGTGAGCGGAAAGTACAATAAACAACAAGTGAACTTCATGCACACTCCCTGAGTCAGCAGGCAGGCAGATCTGGGCCACACAGACAAACCACACTAACAGTGCTGACGTAAGACAGTGGGAGGCCACCAAGGAGCGAGAGTGGGACAACAGCCTGGTCTCAGTGGCCTTTTAGAAAGACCCTAGCTGGAAGAAAGGTGAGGGAGCCGGGACCTTAAAGGTGTTTGAGAAATGTGAAAAGAGGCCATGGCACGATGGTAAAGAAAAGCCTCGGGGCATGTTGGAAACAAGAGACATGTAGGGCTTACTGAGTCTTGCTTTGTTTTTATGAAACCATAAGTGTGCTTTGGGAAACAGTGGGTGCATTAGAATGGTACAGTTGGATAGAGATGGGTTTTTGACTCTTTCTAAATCATGATTGACACAGAGGCTCCCGTACTGACACAGGTAGAAGATGGTGTAAACTCTTTCTGATGTGTTTGTCCCAACAATCCAGTGGATGTGATCTGCCTTCAAGACCATCCGATGTTCACCTTCTGCAGAAGGTGTCTCTCCTCAAGTTTATAGGGCATTTATTTAATGGTTGTGTACCTGGTGATTGGACATCTAGGAATAAAAAAAAACCCCTCAAACTTCTGAAGTTAGTCAGGTCTTTAAAAAAAGAATACATATTTTTGTCTAATAGAAGGAATGATTGTAATATTTCTCTAAAAAGTCGATCTGTTTTGCAGCAAAGACATGGAGGTTGTGCTCCTTTCTCACCACCATACATAACAATGAACTAAAAATAGATTTTAGATTTAGATGTTAGAGTTAAAACTAAGCACTCACAGAAGAATTTAAGAAAGAAATTGTCATGGTCTTGGATTGAGCAAAGCCTTCTTAGGTATGACACAGAAAAAAGCACAATTGACTGACACTGAATTTCATCAAAAACTTAAAAGGTGTGAGCTACACGGGATGCCATCAAGGAAGTGTGTGAGCCCCAGAATAGAAAAGCAAGGGCACATAAACAATATCTGATATGAAATTAGTATGCAGAATATATGGTATGCTTGCAGTTCAATCTGAAAAAAGCAATTCAATGCAAAAATGAGCACATGATTTGAGTTGACATTTCTCTAAGGGGTACATAAAAATACCATGCTGCATAATTTGGGAGACACAAATATAAGCATAGTGAGATAGCTCACTCATTAAGAGGTCTACAATCCCAAAAGACTAGTAATTACAAGTGCCATTTGGGGTGCACAGAAAGTCATAGATGACTGGTGGAAATGTGAAGTGGAGAAGGCAATTCAGAAAACAGTTGGGCAGTTCCTCAGAAGTTTAACATAAAGTTGTCATATAATATTAGTTATATTCCTGAGGCAACAAAAATATATGAACACAAAACATGTATATGAATATTCAGATCTGTGTTGTTTGTATCTAAACAGTGAGGAAAAATAACATGCTGGCCAATGGATACATAAATAAATAAAATAGTATCTATCCATACAATGGGATGTTATTTACAGATGAATGAAGTATGGATTCAATCCACAACCTTTAAAAATTATGTTTAGTGAAAGGAGCTATACACCAAAGTATGTTTATAAAATATCCCAAATTGACAAAGCTGTTGACACAGAAAGCAGCTTAATGTTTGACAGTATGTCGGTTGGTTTTATGTCAACTTGACACAAGACAGAGTCATTTTGGAAGAGGGATTTCAATTAAGAAAATGCCTCAGTAAGATTGGCCTATAGGCAAATCTGTTGGGCATTTTCTTCATTAATGAGTGATGTGGGAGGGCCCAGCCCACTGTGATGTGGCCACCCCGGGCAGGTGGTCCTGAGATGTGTAAGCAGGCATGGTGAGCAAGGCAGTAAGCAGCAGCCCCTCCCCTTCTACTTCAGTTTCTGTCTCCAGGTTCCTGCCTTGTGTTCCTGTTCTACTTACCCCAGGGATGGACTACTAGCTGAAAGAAGAAAGTTAAATAAACCCTTTCCTCCTTGTTGCTTTTGTTCAAGGTGTTTTACCACAACCTTAACTGAAACAGGAAGGGGTAGGGAATGGATGCTAAGCAGTAATGGCTGTGGAGCTGCGGTGACAAACCTGGTTGCACAGCACTGTGAATACCCAAAAAGCTACTGTCCTGTGCACTTCAAACAGAGGAGTGGTACAGTAAGTGAATGCACTCTGAATAACATATTATATTTTTAAAAGTTAGTATTTTGCGGAAAGGAGAGGCCTCACAAGTCCCCGCCCTCAGCTGAGGAGCTGTTGGCTTCTGGGGGTGGGAGAGTCAGTGGGCCCCTGTGACACGTCAAACACACTTCAGTAGATGACCCACACCTGTGAGTATATAGGTAGCCCAACTGGACTCAGGGTTAAAAACATGGAAAAGAGAAAAGAGATCATGAAGGTTGGAGGGGTAGGGGAGGTAGGGGAGATTTGGGAGGAGTTGAGCCAGCATAGGGAGTGGCTAGGATTAAAGTACATTGTATGCATGTATGAAATTCTCAAAAATTAACAAAATATTACATTTTAAAAAAGAAAAATTAATATGATGAATGAATTTGAAATTGAGTAGCCTACCCAGTTCTCTCTTTCCCTTCTGTGAAGGTTTGAAAGAAAATGGCCCACAAAGGGTGTGGCTCTCTGAATTAAACATTTTTCTTTATAAGAGTTGCTATGGTCATGGTGTCTCTTTACAGCTATAAAAACCCTAAGATACGTTCCCACCCTCCTTTTTTCCTCCCTCCCTTTCTCCTCCCTCCTCTCTTCTTTCCTTCCTTCCTTATTTTCTCCCTCCCTCCCTCTGTCCCTTCCTTCCTTCCTTCTTTTCCTCCCTCCTTTCCTTCCTCCCATCTAAGTTATAAACCTGTGATAGAATATATTTAGTCCATGAATTATGGTGTAATGATATTTTCAACTGGGAGATAAGAAGAGACAGCAAGCCAAATGTGGAAAATTCACTTAACTGGAGCAACCCCAGACAAGAAAGAGAGAGTATCAGAAGTTTACATCTCCCTGTTGACATTTATTCTTTTCATTTAAAATATAAACATTCAAGACATTGTACTGATGCTATTTTATGGTTTCTAAGCAAGACTCTTCTCCTTAGTGTAAACTTGAGACCAAGTTTCAAATGTTTAATAACCAATGGACATTGGTTATGCTCTCCTTTTCTGTAGGGAATAATTTATAGTCACTAACTTTGGTAAAACACAAATCACACTTGGAAATCTCTTGACATTTACACAAACTCGAAACAGAAATTTCCACAAAAGAGGTGTGTGTCTTGAACAACATCCAAGTTGGTTTGATAGCACCATTGGGATTCTTAGAACCACAAGGAACGGCAGAAGCTGACTTTGCTGCTCTTTCCTCCACAAGTTTTTTCCTCCCCAAGAGCTTTCAGACCCCGCCTCCCTCATTGGTTTTGAAGGGATGGAAGCTTGACCCAAAAGGGGTTGGTCAGTGGCCAATGTCAGCTATGATCCCTAGAGAAACTGACTAATTATGAAATGGGTCTCTGGGGATTCAGATGTCCCAGGAATGAATTAAAACCCACGTCTCCTTGGGTAAGCCCCAACTTTCATTATTATGACTTACAAGTGTTGTCTGAGGCCCTATCCCTGCAACTCTGGAAGGGTTTACAAGGTACTATTTGTGGCTGAACACAGATCAAATATGGGTTTCCAAAGTCATTTTAAAAGTGAAGAGAATTGGGATTTTATAATTTAAGGCTCTTCTAGGCTTATGAGAATTCCCTGGACCTATGGTAGTTTATGGTTAGGTCTTTAGAACTTAATTAAATTGGATTCTGGAGATGAGGCATATGGCCCTTAGTCTCGCCTCTAATTTGAAGACCAGCCCTTTCATTTTGCTGTGGTAGGTCCACTTGGTTATCTCCCTCCTGGGATCAGCAGTCAAGTCTCAGAAAATTTCAGGAGGATGGATATATGTGCATATTCCCAGGACATCTTACTTTTACAGAACACATTCCATTTAGAGAAAACGAAGTCTATAGCCATAGTGCCATGAACATACTGCGTCTCATCGCACCTCAGAGGCTAAGCAGGGTTAATAGTGGGTGGGAGATCTTAACTGGGGAAAATAATCAGACTTTAAAGCAAAACAAATTTCAGCCAACTAATTATGTCATCAGAATATATGCATTAGTTTCGGGCAAAGAATGTTTTTCCTAAATTTTATTATTGACCTCTACTCAAGATTCCTTTGGTATCTCATTCTCATCTGTGTATTCAGCATTACTTATTGAGAAATTATACTTTATCAGACAGAGATCTGAAAATTGGTTATATAACTTAAGGGTTTTTTAAGGATGAGTGAAGGAAAGAACAGAATAGACCAAGAAAAAAAATGCAACATCGTGTCCAATCTTATTATCCCCTCTTGATTTTAATGATTCACTTTTAATTTAATCACTTGACTGTCTCTCAAAAACCCTTCTTCTGTAGAGGAAGTCAAGCCAGCTTCCTGGAATTCAACAAAACACCATTCTTTAGGGGGGGAGAGAAAACTTTGAACAATAGATGTCTGTTTCCACAGCTCGTATCAGTGTTCTGAAAGTACTAATTTGTTCTCAACCACACAACAAAGGCTGATTCGCCTCCTTTCCAGTTGATTCCATGGTTTGTTGGAGCTTTAAAAACACATTACATAAATCCTTAGAAGTCTTTTGTGAGGATAAACGCGACAGTTTTAAGCGGTGATCTTTTGCTCTGCACCATAGGTACTTCATCTTTACCAAACCCGGGAGCTGTTCTGTCAAGGCCAGCACCAACCAAAGGCTTCCTCCTCCTGAGCTCTGATGTTTTGTCTTTTCCCAAAGCAGTGTCACATATTAGTGAATCATCTGCTGTCAGTTCATTTCGGATCCTAAGCAACAAGATGCATAAGCTCCTCAACTTACAATGGGGTCACATCCCAATAGAACCACCCTAAACTGGAAATATTATTTAGTCAAAATGAATTTAATACCCCATCCTACAGAACCTCATAGTTTGGCAACACACAGCACTCTCAGGTACTATGTGTTTATACCCAGGATCACGTGGTCAGGTGGGAGCTGTGGTTTGCTGCCACTTCTGGCCAGCCTTGTGAGACAGTGTCGTATTGTGTAATACTAGGCTGAGAAAATGCTCAAGATCAAAATTCAGATTGCATTCTATTGAAGGTGTCTTGCTGCCTCACCATAAAACAGGAAAAAAATCCAAGCTGGGCGGTGGTGGCGTGCACCTTTAATCCCAGCCCTTGGGAGGCAGAGGCAGGCAGATTTCTGCCAGTTGGAGACCAGCCTGGTCTATAGAGCGAGTCCCAGGACAGACTTCAAAACTACACAGAGAAACCCTGACTCGAAAAAAAGCAAAACAAACAAACAAACAAAAAAAAAGAAAAGAAAAGAAGTGAAACTCTTAAGTCTAACTATCATATGTAGAGGACCATATGTGTGCCTCTAATTGTTTAAAAATAAAATCAACTCCTTTTACATTTGTCTTCTGGGCTGCTGAAATATGAACTTGCATTTGATATGTCACCATTCCTAGCAGTGAGTTACAATTTCTAATGTTCATTACTATTATTGCTGAGTACTCTCTTCCTTCCTAAGCCCATACTGACATATCAGGTGATTACCTGCTTTCCACCCCGACCCAAGGGCTAAAGGGTGGCAGTGTCTGTGGGAAGTAAGTGGTCAGACTCAGATTAGATTGTGTATGAAGTCTCACAGAACCCTGCAAGGTTGCACTCAGTGAAACTGAGAAGCTATTGTGTTCACAGACTTTGGAGAAAGGAAATCATGGCTTCTACCGGTTCTATGAGTTGTCTAGTTTTTTTGATACCCCCAGTTGGTTGATCGGTGATCTCTACTCACCTTTGTGCTTTCTGAGATGGTGTTATAAAAACACCATGCACCATGGCAGAAACAGACAGCATGGATTGCTTTCCTGTAGCTAGACCTCCTCTTTCTGGACTAGAAAAGACAGTACAGAATTTTGGCTGTAGATCCCCAAATATGAGCCCTTGGATGTGAACTGAACCCAGAGGGCCTGATTGACAGGGCAAGGCACGATGAGGGACCCAGGATGACTACAGGACATCCATTTAAAGTTTGGCTGTTGCTGGGACAGACATCGCTATCTTCAGTAGGATGTGCAAAGAAAGGAGAAAACTGAATAGTGATAAGAATGAAAAGGTAAAAATGTCAAACTTTAGGTAAAATAGTTTAAGATTTTTTTAAAAGAAGGGACTTTTGTGTACATAATCATCCAAGAATAATGTATTTATAACTTTAATGGCCTTGATTATGTTAATAAAGCTATTATTGATAAAGAAAATGAAAACTGTCCCATGCTGGTGGCAGGCCTCACTGCAGCAGTGCTTTGGAATGAGCAATCCCACCAGCTATGCAAAGTATAAGAGGAGAATCAAGACCAGGGCACAGTGGTTCAGTGGGACAGATGGAGCTGAGCTGGTCTGACCCTTCAGCATGCACACCACCCTGGACCAGGACCCATTGTTGGGCAGTGGGGTGATGCCTGCTACATTGCACATAATGTTGTAGACGTCCACAGATCTGATCGGAGCAGCTCTGAAGTTGGACTTGAAATCTAAAAGGCAAAAACAAACAATTGGTCACTCAGAAAAAAGGAAAGTTGACTCAAGGATGGAGAAACTCTGCTCAGGCTCCAGGAAAGTCAGCTCCCTCCCTGTGCCTAAATGATTATAAAAGAGGAAGCGTATGTGGACAGTTGTAGGCCGTAAAGGAGCAAACCTGTTTTGGAATATTTGTAAATATTTGTAAAGATGCGTCTCTGCTAAGGCACCTTCTGATTGGCTTAATGAAGAGCTAAATGACTAATAGCTATGTGGGGAAGATAGGTGGGACTTCTAGGGAAAGAGAGGAAGATGAGGAGCAATTACAGGAGACACCACTGAGATGCAGAACAAGACAGACACACAGAATGGGAGAGAGGTAAAAGCCATGTGGTAGAATGTAGATTAATAAAAAATATGAATTAATTTAAGTTATAAGAGCTAATGGGACAAGCCTAATCTAAGGTCGAGCTTTCATAATTAATAGTAAGTCTCCATGTCATTATTTGGGAGCTGGGGGCTCAAAGAAAAACCTGTGTACACCCTTCTATGGGACATAGAGATGAGACCCTTCAGAAGACAAGTTAGCAGACAGGCTTCTTTGTGCCTAAGCTTCCTATACTTCTGTTACAATGAAGCATCCCTGAAAAGGGAGACAGGCCAGTTAAGGCGCTCCATTTCTTTAGAGCATTTGGGAGCCAATGTGGCCAAAGAAATCAGACTACTTTGCTGGGTTCTTTGAAAACATCATGGCTATCTTCTAGAACTTCTGGCTAGCTGGTGCTTTTCAGAGCACCTATGGCAACTTGAGAATGTCTCTCTCTGCCTGCCCTACCAAAGTCACAGTTCTCTATGGCCCATGAAGCTGTATCGCTGCCTTCTGGGAACTGACAGCTCACCAGTAATTGCAGTAATATTCTCAATAAATTTAGAGAATTAACTGTGTATGGGAGTCTTTTGGAAACTGATGAAGTAATTTAGCCTTAGGGAAATGAGCTAACTGGTATTGGAGTTGAGATTTCAGGGAAGACTTCAAGTGACTTCTGAAGGTCAGGGCATTGTGCCTCTACCCAGATCCTGTGCAGGCAGAGGGCATTAAACACAGGCGTGTAAAACAGAGGCTGGTCATACACAGTGCTGTTCTCCAGGGACACAAAAGGTGATGTTCCAAGCAGTTGGACCAGTGCACCTGTTGCTTCCCCATGGGACAGGTAATGAATATGGAGCCCTATTCCTTTAGACCCATGGCTTTCAACCTTCTTAATGCTGCAACCAGTTATTACAGTTCCTCATGTTGTGGTGTCTCCTGACCATGAAATTACTTTCATTGCTACTTCATAAATGCAATTTTCCTACTCTTAATAACTGAATGTAAAATCTGTGGTCTTAGGTGACCCCTGCAAAAGGGTCATTTGACCCCCAAAGAGGTCACGAACCATAGGTTGAGAACCGCTGCATTAGACAGCGATAATCTGAATACAACATAAAGAAGCAACTTTGCATTTAGGCCCCAAACAAAATGTCTAACAAAATATCCCAAGCTATGTTAAGGTTGAGTTCAGGGTTGAGTTTTGATCCATGAGCAGAGGCCTATGCTTTTAATGTCCATCTTAGATTTTTAAAGGAGAAACAGAACCTGAGAGGTGCCAAGTCTGGCTTTCTATTTCAGAAAACAATCATTTCATGTACTCTGCTAAAATGATCAGATACACTTAAATTTAAAAGTCACAAATAATGTATCAGAATCCTCTGGAAGTACAGTACTAACACAAATTCTGTCCCTGAAATTATAATTATGGAAGAAAGTTATAGATAGAAGACCCTGGCACCCAGTGTGTGAGATCTAGGGAAACTTTTCAAGAAATTGATTTTGCTAACTTTGGAGAATTAAGTTGAATTCAGTGTGAAGAGGTACCAGCACTCTACAGGGTGTGGGAAATAGCACCTAAATCATAATGTCAGACATAACAGCCATTATTATTAATAAATAAGTATAGTAAGTGGCAAAAAGAAAAAAAATAGGATTGAAAAATTATAACCTTATAAATAGCTTAGCAGGTTCATTTTCTTGTGAGGAAGGGAGACTAAGGGTCTGAATTGCTTCAAAGTAAAACTAGTTTTAAAAAATGAGAACTTAAAGAAGCGCAGGAAAACGCAAAGAAGGCCTCTCCCAATGTCAAGGCAAGATATGTAATAGGATGAGGGTGGGGGTGACACCGCATGATCACATGACATCACATGAACCCACCACAGCCTACGGGATCAATGGAAAGACTGTCCAAGGGTCATGAGAGCAGCTTTCTTCTTTCCTGCTGCTGTGCCGTGTGACCTGGATGTGAAGGTCACACTGTTCTCCACATGAGGCCAAATCACCATCAGGTGGTGTGGCAGGGGGCAGGGAGAGATGCAAGGGGTCCTTCTCTGACCTTTCAAAAATCCGTGTTTCAAAGACAGAAGGAGCAGTGGAGAGGAAGTTCTGACAGAAGTCCAGGGAGGGTGATCATATTTGAAATACGACTGAGAATACAAAATTGTGTCCAATGCCTCTGCCTGTTCAGTAGAACACAGATTTCTCTTTGATCTACTTCATGACCTTCTGTTCTAAAGGCACAGACTTTTGAGCTCAAGTCAAAGACATGCAAACTTTTAGAAAATTCCCTGATAAATGACCAACACATTGTCTGATCTGGAAGGCTTTCGCCAAGTTCCACTAGCTCAAGACGATGCTTTGAACCTAGATTTGAATATAAATTATTCCCACAGGCTGACACATGGGCATTACAATTGGGTATAAAAGGCCCTGTAGGCCTGCGCTGTGCCCAGCCACCTTCTAACCTTCATCTGTAGCCCTGAGAGGGGCTTGCAGGGTTGTGCCCACTCGCCGATTCCTGCTCCTGCAATCTCAGTTCTCCTGGACAGGACCAGGTAGTTGAAATTAGGAACTGGGATTAACCACAGAGAGGCTGTCTTTAGAATTATTTTCCTTTCTCTCCTGGGCCAGACTTACTGGCTTGGAAGGCTGGTATCTGGGCAGCCGCAATGATGCCCAGCTTCCTCCCTAAGCAAGAAGCACAGTGAATCAGGAGGTATGCACCTTTATCTGCAAGTGCAGCTAGATATCTATTAAAGGGCTCGCTCTTAAATATTCTTCTGAGTAAACAGTCAGTGTGTAAAGCTATTTAATCTTTCATGAGAATGCGATGGCTTGCAAGGCTCTCAAGAAAACATTTTGCAATTAGCACAGCCCATTTTCTTCCGGGTTGTCTTTCTGTCTGTGAAATACTGAGGGCTTTCCATTTGAAAGGAGCTGATGACAGAGGCATCTGCTAATGGACAAAACATCCCTGGTGAATTTAATTCTAAGCTAGTGCCAGGCTGGGCATTTCATTTAGAACTCTTGATGTGGGGATAGAATGACTTATGCTTTAAAACACACATAATACTTGCTCATATACAGTCCAACAGACAACTGTTCAGCATTCTTGACCTTACTTCCTTCTTCTGGGGAAGAAAGCGCTGACATTTTTGACTGAAAATCCTGATGATTGACATTCTCCGTGACCTTGGAATGTCTTCTTTCTGATCTACAACAGACCTCGACATAGTCCTGAAAGCTCCGTTCTTAATTCCTCTTGCATTGAAGTTCTGCAAGTCCTGGGCTTGGACAATAGGGAGCTCTCCTAACTTTCACTGGCAAATGGCAATGTACTCAGACATCCTCTGGTCTCTTGGACCTGTGTTAGGAACTCAGCCAGCACTCTATAAATGTTTGCTATCACTGATCCTGATGCTGACTTTGGGATTTGAGAATCAAATGTGGGGTCACATGGAGATCACCAATAGCTCCCC
>LOJH01005877.1:0-12726 GCA_001685095.1 Ellobius talpinus | reverse complement strand
CACTGGGAGTGGGCGTGGCTTGCCTCTTAAAGAGTCAAAAACCATAACACCCCCTACTCCCTGTTTTTAGCCATTTGAAGATGGCTCCCAAAGTCCTCTTCCCCACGCCTCTTGCATTTTCATTTCCCTCCACTAGTCTCCATCCGGGAAAGGGTGTCAGGGCCACCATTTCCGGGTCATCTTAGAGACTGCATTTTCTTGGGCTCCAGAGGCTCAGTTATGTTGAAAAAGGAGCTTAAAGCTTTTGTGGGTCCTGAAGAGCCCGCAGCCTGTCGAACACAACTCTAGCCATTTGTTGTGGACAGACTTTGTGCTTTTGAAAGTCATATCATCTTCCTGGTGAGAATTCATCATGGCAAGTGTTCAAATGCAGGCACAGAACCAAAACAGCACAATAACCAGCCACTTCTAGGTTGTGTCCCAAAGCCAATGGTATCATGTGTGTACTGAGTCAAGCAGCACACCCAGGGCCAATCCTGATGCTTACAATCATCATGTATGGAAATCCTACCTTTTATCATTTGTAATTAAAAGCACTAAGGCATACAGAGGTTAAATGAAAGTCTCAGCATCACACAGCCAATAAGAGGTAGTGCCAGGACTGGGACTCAAGTCTGCCTTCTCAGTCATTATACACATTCTACCATCCCAAAGCCACAGTGCTCCTGGTGAAACTGGACCATGAAGTGTCTTCTCATGTCTTAGGTCTTTACTCACCATGTGGGGTAGAGAGAGGAGAGTCTGGACTTGGGTTGACTATGGAGTTGAAGTTGGTTTTCTACTCTCTGTTCTCAGAAGTTCTGTCCCTTCTCTGAATTCTACTTTCCCTGTTAGATGTAGGGATGCTCAATGCTCACCTTGTGGAATCTGGGAGGCTACGATGACTATGTGTTAAGTACTTGGCACACAGTAGATGCTCAGCAAATGGCTGGTCTGGTCACCAGACGCCACTAGCTGTGGGGCGGGGCACTCTGGTTTGAGGTTGAAGGTTCTTCTGCGTATTTAGCCACAGCATATTGCTTCCTCATCCACTCTCACCCCGTAAATCGCTCCTGAGCTTTTCTGCTTCTTAAAGGACACTTTTTTTTATTGACTCTCTGCTTCCTGGCTTTCCATCATGCCTCAACCCTCCTCCTCCAGCTGTGGCTTGTGTTCTTCTGTGGACATGGTTTTACCGCATCGCTAACTTTTCATACTGTCTTTCGTTTTTTTGTTTGCTAGCCGGCTGTAGTGAGGATCACAACACATTCCAATTTAGCTTCATCAGCTAACTTAATCTGTTGCTTTTCCCACTTTCTGTCTCCAAGACAGCAAGGCTGGAAGTCCTAAGTGGAACGATTTGATTCTTCAAATCTCACTTGTGATGAGTCCTGTAGTATGTCTGTTGCCCACAGCCAAGGGAAAGACAGACAGCCTAACTTAAAAACTAGACTCTACAAGGCTACTGTTTCTTATTGCACAAATAAATACAATGATAATCTCAGTCCTGAAGGTAATTGGGGAATTGTTCAATCACAGATGAATCATTATTGTTTATTAAAGTGACAAGTTGTTCCAGGGGGGAATAAACAAAAAACCATTTTTACTGATATAAATAATAATAACGAACTGATCATATAAGGAAGAACTAATTCTTTTAAAGAGCGTGGGTGGACCAGGTGACAAGTAAATACACCTTTAATTTAAAACTGATTTTTGGGAATCTTTGTACCGTGCATGCATCCTCTTCTCGCCGCACACACATGGAACTATGTAGTAGGAACGGTGTATGCCACAGTTCTCTGAGTTCAGAATCCGAAATGGCAGCTTTGGGGATCTTCTGGCTCCTAGAGGAGAAGCCGACCCTATCTGGACCCCTACAGTGGACTGCCACACAGTGCCACCTAGTGACATGCTGGGGAGGTAACCAGATCATAGAGATCTCGCCAAAGGTGAGAAAGGTATGTGTGTGTGTGTGTGTGTGTGTGTGTGTGTGTGTGTCTGTGAGAAAGGTGTGTGTGAGAGTGTGTGTGTGTGTGTCTGTGTCTGTATGTATGTATGACATATGGCTGCAGGAGAGGTGACCACAATGAGAAGGCTGTAGCAAGGAGCTAATCAAGAGGAGCAGATATCCTATAGCTCCTCCTCCATGACAGGACCTGGGGGACACTGCTGATGCAAGGCCTGACCCTCAGGAGGCTATGAGAAGTGAGGAGCTTTCACATTGCTCCCCTCATATGGGACAAGACCAGATGAAAGCGACAGCCAGAGTGCACAGTCACAGGGCTTTCTACTCTCGCCTAGGGAAGTGCCAACCCAGGAAGGTCACCAGCTGTCCCAGTTTGCTGCCATGGGGACTCTACAGAGTCAAGACTTCAGTTTTAAAACTGGACCAGCCCCAGGCAAACCAGGGCAAGTTGCTAGCTCTACATTTAACACTGTGTAGAAATCAATGATCTTCACACCGTGTGATCTCCCCAGCATTTCTGGTACCTCCCAAGCCCCTGCCGTGCACGTGGGTTGATGCAATGGACAGGAAGGCTCCCAGGCATCCCATCACTCACCACCCAACATTCTGATCATTCCCAGTGGGAAGAAACTAGAAGCTGACTGCACCATACGAGGGAACACTGGGAAAAATGGGTGAGGGCTTTGGCTTCTTCCGTTGGTGTCTGCGTTCTGTTTCCAGCCTACTGCCAAGACACCTATGATGCACCAGACTTTTATTTGGCATGCCAGAAGGAAAATGACAAGAGTTGCAGATCGGGGCTTTGTTTCAACCATCCTTGGCACTAATAAGGAAAAGTGACGTTCAAGTCAGAACCTGGAGGTGAGGTTTTCTCAGGCTGTGCTGGGGACTATTGCTTTAAATTTCACCACACAGGACTCCTTGGTTTTAATCTGCAGTGAAAGAGTAGCTAGAGAAGTCAGGTTGGGAGTGGGAGTGGAAGTGAGAGGAGAGGTGCAAGGCTGGGGAAAGGAGGAAGCAGCCTGAGCAGCATAGGTTCATCATTTCCTGTTTGCACGCAGGCGAGCTCTTGCTCCGTCGGGCTCGTTTTACTCACCTGCCATTGTGTGTTTGGTGTACATTAGGATGTCTGGTCCTCACCCATTCACTCCCATTTCTCCTGACTGACTGCTGAGTCTCAGGGAAAGACACCCCTGAGGAGGCAGGGAGGCAGAAGGTGAGCAGCTGAGAGGGTAACATCTGGCCTCTGTGTCCCACCCCAAATCACAGACTGATTTCTGATGACTGGGACAAATGCTCTCTCTGACCAGAGGGCCTGGAGCGGGGCCTCACCTTGTGTCCTCCTCCTGGTGGATGCTCCTTTGGAGGCCACGGCTGTGGTGGCCAACTTTAGAAGGGAACACTCACTGTTCCTCCTGGCGGCTCAGAAGCCGGGCTGGGCATAGACTACACTGAGCATGTCCTACGTTCCACTCTTGGACGTTGCATTCTGTAGGTCCAGGTTCATCAGGGCTTGATCTTCCCCTTTTTGGAGCTTGGGACCCTCCTGAAAACCATTCATCCAGCATCCTTAATTGGTAATCCATCATTTACTGAAGACAGGCTTTGTTCTTGGTACCATCCCAAGGTCAGATCGTGTGTTTTCCACGTGGCTCTGGGTACAGCTTGAGAAACCCTTCCCAGAAAGGCAGAAAGGCCACAAAGCTTCAGGGATGATCAAGCATAAAATCGGCTTTGACCCAATGGAATAGCTGGGCAGCCAGCTCTCTCCAACTGGGCCCCATTCTTGTTGACTGGTGCTTGAGGAGCCCTGGTTGCTCTGCTTAACCATCTTCCCTCTCCCACCGTTGCTGCGATTTGGGTTCAGATCTGGAAAATTCCCGAAGGCCCATGTGTTAAAGGCTTGCTCTCCATCCAGTGGTACCGTAGGCAAGTGATAGAACCTTTAAGAGGTGGGCCCTAGGAGGAGGAATTTGGATCTTTGGAAGGTTGCCTTTGAAGGTAGTATTTGAACCTTGGACCCTTCCTTCTCTCTTGGCTTCACAAGGACCATAGGATGGATGGTTCTCCTCTGCCATGCACTCCCACCGTGGTATGATGCGCTGGCCCCAAACAGGATCAATTGATCATGGAACTGGGAGCCATTGTAAATCTTTTTGTCTTTTCTAGTTGATTAACTCAGTTATTCTGCCACAATAATAGAAAGCAGACTAACAAAACCACAAAGAGTATAAATCTTTTTCCTCCTCAAGTTATTTCAAAAAAAAATCTTGGTGCGGGACGGGGTGGGAGGATGTTATAGAAATTTAAGCAAAATAAATAAAATAGGGAACTATTTAAGATGCCTTAGAACTCATTTAAAAATCAACATGCTATCATGTTCCTGGTCATGCCTGGTACCTTCCTCTTCAGAAAAAAGAGGGCGACTATAGAGTTACATAGTGTCATCTCAGGATGACAAGGAGGAGTAACAATGTTGCCGTTGTGGGAGGCACTGCTGAGAAGGCCTGCTAGCTGGGAGCACATTGACAGTCTCAGATCTGTTTGGGGGTTGAGAAGGAGTTCGCTGTTTCCTAACCACCATGTGTTCTGTCGCCGTGTTCTTTCCGCCTCCAACCAAAAGCATTTCTTCCTAGAGGGAAGAGGGTGGCTCGTAAGACTCAAGATGCTACCGACGCTTCCACAGCTATGCTTCCATAGCTAAGAAGCTCAGAGAGTTGGAGGATTCACTAAAGATTGCTTACAGAAGCAGGTGATGGCTGCTGAGCCAGAGGAGATTCTGGTGGGGCAGGGGACACAGCTGTCTATGGGTCATCCACGGAGCTTCAGGGACCCAGCGTCTGTGAGTCGTGACTCAAACTGGGGTAGGCTTTCCAGGCATGCAGCTGCCATGAGTCACCAGGGCTATGTAACAGGTGACCGATGCTGCTGTCAGAACCACCAGTAACCTGGATGGTTCGTGGAATTATTGCTCTGGTCTGTTATCAGTGTCCTGTCTAAGATGAAGAGGCATTTGTTTGCATCTGACGAAAGGACACACAGCCCCATTTGCTTAGCTTGTGTATCACTGTTTTTTAAAAGTATTAGGCAGGATGCCTTCCCGTTTCAGGATCCTAGGAGCCCCTGGGGAGATCTTAAACTCAGCTATGAGTTCACCAAGTGCCACTCCCAAGAAATATCCTACCAGTTGCTCGGCTTCTGTCTTTACAGGACTTAACTACTCAGCCTTGGTCCCCTGGCCTGACCTTGGAGAGTTTCCTGCTGCACGCAGCTTGATCCTTGACATAGAAAATGCCAGACTGCGTAGTGACAGGAGTGAGGAGAAGCTGGGGCAGAGTGAAGTGTTGGAAAGCACCGCTAAGTGGACCAGGGATCTCTCTCTCTTTTCTGGGATCACATTTGTTGAATCATTTTGAGAGGAGGAAGGGAGGAAGTCTGTATTTCAGACAGCTTCCACATGTGACCCCAGTCACTGTAGAGAGCAAGCTGTTTCTAGCATTTCACAGCTGACTTCCTGAAGCTCCGTTAGTTGGGCCTGGACAATCCACTCTAGCTGCCAGAACATCTCAGAAATCACGCTTCCCAGATTGTTTTGATTTCCTCAAATATTCTGGAGCTAGGGCCTCCCTGCCAGTCGGCCACAGGCTTTAGAACTGAGCCTGACATGTCATACCCTTTGCTGGTCTTCAAAGCAAGTCTTTCCTCTGTAGACAGATACTGGCCTCTTGTAGATATCTGGGTCTGTGCTTGCCCCGCTGGTTTTAACCAACACAGGAATCCAGATGATCAGCACAAAGCACCTTGCTTCACAGTCCTTTTCCAGGCTCTTGCCCCATCTTGTTTTTCTTCAGCTCAGTTGACACTTTCCTGGACAAGCCACAGACATTGGCCCTTGAAAGCTGTCTGGGGACTGTGTGCTCTGACGTGTCCTGCTCAAGCTGGGGCTCCCTGAAGCTAGAATCACCACTCATAGTTTTGATCAGCTAAACTCTCTTCTAGGGCTGTAGGGAATTAGCTGAATTCTCGACTTAGCCCTCCTTTCCTTGGTAATTGTTTGCCAACCAAGAAGTGAATAGTCTTAGAGTAAACAATGCAACAGTCTAGGCATTTATGCGATGGTCATCTGTCTATGTGTTACTTTCATTGGTTAATAAAGAAACTGAGAAAGAAAGCTGAATCAGATAGACGCATGGCTCTCCTCTCCAAGATGGATGTGGGTTAGAATCTTCCCAATAAGCCACGACCCCATGATGATACAGATTACTAGATATGGGTTAATCAAGATTAGAGAGTTAGCCAAGAAGANGGTCATCTGTCTATGTGTTACTTTCATTGGTTAATAAAGAAACTGAGAAAGAAAGCTGAATCAGATAGACGCATGGCTCTCCTCTCCAAGATGGATGTGGGTTAGAATCTTCCCAATAAGCCACGACCCCATGATGATACAGATTACTAGATATGGGTTAATCAAGATTAGAGAGTTAGCCAAGAAGAGGCTAGATATAATGGGCCAGACAATGCTTAAATGAATACAATTTATATGTTGTTATTTCGGGTGTTAAGCCAACCATGCGGGAGCTGGGCGGGACAAAAAGCAGGCCTGCGCTCCCCTTTCACTACATTTATGAATCTGTCCAATCCACCCGCATGTACTGTGACTCTACTACACCGTAGTACATACACTTCCTGGGTGGGGGCTAAGCTCAAAAGACCTTATCAAGGACCCATTCTCTAGGAACCTCTACTCTAGACCAGAGAGTCTAGAAGCAGGCAAATTAGTGCCCAGCAGAACAATTTGAGGTCTTAGGAAAGTCCTAAACAAGGATAATTAGGATCAACTGGGTGTGTCAAGGGAGAGGGAGGCATCACTGGCCTTTAAAGGACAGGAAGGACGCGGGAAGAGTTAGGACAACCCAGAGATCCTGTTGACTACTTATGGGGGCTGATTGAAGGTCCTAGGAATGGCTTAATTCAAGATAGTCATTGTGGTTATCACCGTTGTTGACCAAAAATTTTAAAATAAAAAGTCCTTGCTATATTTACAATGTGAAAAATATTAAATGACTTAATGTCCCAGGATGTTACTGCAACCTTTTCTGTGCCTAGTTGGAGGCTCATTTAGCTCCTTCAAGACCCTGGCGCAACAAAGGAAGATTTTGATCACAGTTTCTTCCCACACTTGGTATTGCTATTTCAAGGTCTAGGAGATGAGCTCTTCATTTCCGCATCTGCAAGCAAATGAATGGACCTGGAAATCATGTTTAGTGAAATAAGCCAGAAGCAGAAAGACAATCAGTTAGTGCTTTCTCTCATGGGCAGAGCCTAGATTCTTTAGAATGTGGAACACATCTGTAATGACATGCTGGTAATGACATGACCCCTATGACAAGCATGCTGATCTGATCTTTGGTTCCCTCTCTAGACTGCATCAGGCAGCTGGGGACTCCTGGGGGCTCCTCGGTGGAATTAGCATGTTATACAGTTCATTACATGAAAAGGCACTAAGTAAATATTTGTGGAGTTTGATAGCCCGGGATTCTTCAGATCCAGGGGCTTCATGGTTGAGAGTGCAAGAGCAGGCGTGAGTCTGGTGGAAACAACTCTAGATTATTTCCTGTGTTGTTCTAACTGTCCCATGCCAGGGATATTTGGTAGTACTGGATGTATCTATTGAGGGCCCTTGGATGGCATCAGACATTGTGACACCCCAGTCTGTCTGCTCTGTGGCCAAGCACCTGTTGAAGGAGGAGGTGGCAATATGGCTGCCTGAGAATCCTAGAAGACCATGAATGAAGGCCGAATTGCTCAGGGCTCTGATACTCTGCGGGAGAATGTGACCTCATCCCCTAAGAGAAAGAAACAACACCCACGAAATTTTTTTCTAGAGGAACTGGACTGGACAGCTCTTAGGGAGAGAGAGGGAATGAGACATGAGTCAAGAACCCTGCTTCCTGTCCTGAGGAACCAAGACTGACTGGGAGGACTGTGGTCCTTGATCTTATTGGTGACTCATTTTCCTCTGTCTCTTTAGTCCTTTGGAAACATGAACACCTTCAGATTTCCACTGGCTGAGGAAGGGAGGTCAGACAAAGGACAGATGTTGGGAACAAGCTTGTATTTTAAACCATGTGGAGCAGAAGTGACCTAAGAAGTCATTGAGCACCTGGGTCGCTCTGGATCTTGGTACAATTCCTGTAACAAATTGAATCTATATCTCTGTCTTTTCAGTGACAGCTCTCTAGGCGACCGTGAGAAGAAATGAACTAACTCTCAGCTGTTCTCTTCTTTCTGTGAGAGCTTTAGTGAGAGGCGGGGCTTACAGGGCAGCGGCATGGCCAGCAACAAAGCCAGATCCTTTGTGGTTGTGGGGTGGTGGCTGTGGGAACCGTGGCACGTGGAATGGCTGGGGTTCTCTTTTATCAGCTGCTAGCGAGCATCAACTTGTTCCCACTCAGCTGTTCTAATCACATCAAAACCAGAACACAGATTCCCTGGCTGTCAGAGAGACCCGGTGAGACTGCTTTCAGGGCTGAGACTTTGTCATCTGCCGATCTGGAGTGTAACCCCGTTCTGTAAGGCCACAGCACACATCTTGGACAGGTGTGCAGGTCACGGGGCAAAACATGACATCTTTTTCTTCTGCCTTGGAGAGAAATTTGCAAATGGAAATGTGAGTGATGAGTAAGTAGTTCTGTTCCTGAGTGGACACAGGGGTGAAGAACGCAGTTTTCAGGGGACTGTAGGCAGGAGAGGGTAATAGCCATCCAGGGCTGCAGAGGAAAGGCCACAGAGGTATGAAAGATGCCTGGTTTCAGGACTTTGCAGAGAACGACTCCTCGGCGTTAGAGTAGAATCAGCACTTGAGATTTTTCCATATGACATCCAGAAAATAAAAAGGTGTACACCCCAGAATAGGAGTGAAGTAACCACAGTGGTAAGATCAAAACGCGAGTGACGGAGATACCCCAGTTCCTCTCAAGATAGACAGTGACGACTTCCTAGAGAAACACGCGCTCATATATGATAGACACCACAAACAATATGAGTAAAATGGAATGTGCTGAGCAGCCCTGCAATAAACCCATGTTCTGCTGTCTGTCTCCATGTGTCACTTCAGGACCAACAGTACCCATGATCCAAACTGAGGATAGCTAACAGGAGGCAATTAGTTCAAGACTTTTTTTAGTTGTTATTACTGACCAATACTCATTTTCCCCGGATATATTTATTATTTGATAAAAGGTTAAACAGTTTTAAGTACACATCATACAAACATTGGGAAAGGAGTCAGTCAAAATGCATGGCGCAGGCGTGACCAACAAGAACTGGTGAACACATTACCCCGTTCCATGCCAAGCAGCCTCCCTTTAACGTCATGGGTCTTCTTAACAATTACAGCCTCTCTTGGTTGTAGCACAAAACATCCCAGTGCTCTCCTTTTCCTCCAAACTGTACATTTTGTATTTCTTTCTTCCTTTTGCTTTTTGTCATTACAGACTTATATAAATGTTATCAGAAACGAGAGAGAGAGAGAGAGAGAGAGAGAGAGAGAGAGAACTGGTGTGCAGTTCCATAATAATTAGGTCAACATGGCAGGTCAACACACATCTTTCAGATGCTAATCTTATATTTTCATGTCTGATTTATCTTACTCTTATTTCTGTCTTTTCTTATTCTAGAGGCTTTATTTATTTTCTTCTTTGACAATTGTGCTATGTACACAATGCATTCTGGTTACTCTTGCCCCCACCATCTCTTATCTCTTACCCATCCTGATTTCTTTTCATTTCTTTCTTTTTTATAACTTTTTGTTTTATTTATTTATTTATTTTTGGTTATCCAAAACATGGTTTCTCTGTGTAACAGCTCTGGCTATCCTGGAACTCACTCTGTAAACCAGGCTGGCCTCGAACTGACAGAGATCCGCCTGCCTCTGCCTCCCAAGTCCTGGCATTAAAGGCGTGCACCACCACTCTCGGCTCTTTTTACATATCTGTAATACCTCAAGTCTCCCTCTTGAAGTAGTTCTTCTTTCTTTCTCCCTTCCTCCCTCCCTTCCTCCTTTCCCTTCTTCCTCCCCTGCCTTTCTTTTTTTCCAGAAAGGATCTCAGTCCTGGAGCTTCCTATATGGTCAAGGATGACCTTAAATTTCTGATCTCCCCTGCTTACACCTCCTTGTGCTGGGATTACCAGTGTGTGCCAAAATGGCCAGTTTATGTGGTCCCAGGGATGGAACCCAGGGCTTGCATGATAGAGCAAGCAGTCTATAAGCTGAGCTACATCCCCACCCCTAATTATATATTTTTAAAACTATTTGTGTAGTTGTCCATGGTGTGGATTCTTTTTTATGGGGTTTTCTTTGTTCTTAAGCCCACATCATAAAATACTTGGGCATCTTTGCTAACTGATGACTCTTGGTTTTTAATAACTTAAATTAATGTGTGCGATACATACAAAAGTAATATATAATATAATCTATATAGCCATATAACAGAAGATACTAATTTCCAGTTTCATTCAGGGAAGCATGACTCAGGTCCCCTGAGGTGTGGGGGGAGATGGGTGGGCCCAAAGCCAGGGACAGGAGGAAGCTTTTGCAGGCAGTCCCAGGCTCCCTAGAGTGGATTGCTGGTCTCCTGGGAAATGGAGCCATGCCCTATGCTCTCTTCTTCACTGTTTTGAGGCCCCTGCCTCTTACCCCAGTTTCTGCATCTCTTCAGTCCTGTGACTGTGGTTCATTACCCTGCAGTGTAGTACATCTCAGTAGCAAATCTCACCCCAGGCAGGGATTTTCTAGTCACACCAACCAGTTAGTCGGTCGATGAAATCTAAGAGAAAGTGCCTAATGGTTTCTAGACAGGGGCAGAAACTTCACTACAAGAACTTCTTGGGTTTATGGTTTTCTTTTAAGACCTCGTCTTCATAATTACATACCTTTCCTTACAGAGATCTCCTCACCTGCATTCCCTAATCTTCAGGGTCCCGCATACTGGCTTCTACCCGTGGTTCTGAAATATAGACCCCTATCCCATAGTAGTAGGTGATGTGTAATGAAAAGTCACACCATTTCTTTCCTGCTTTGGGGTGTTTCGAGTGGATATGCAGCTTGGAGCTGTAGCAATTCTTTTGTGATCTTGAGAAGAAAAGCAGAATTCTGTAGAGCTAAATCGGGGACTTGATTTCACCATTTCTGGTGATTTCACCATTGTCTCCAGATGTTCACTTAAATGAGATGGCCAATCATTATCGAAGCCATTGTTCAGGTGGTCTGTGACCCAAACTTGGTGGCACATGCCTTAATCTAAGCACTCAGGAGGCTGAGGCAAGAGGATAGTGAATTTGAGTCCAGTCTTAGCTATATAGTAAACTCCCATAGTAAAGCTATATGGGGAACATAGCAATACTTTGTTTCAAGAAGCCAAAAATAAAAATAGAAAGGCAAATAGCTCATGGCTTATAACCCAGCACATTTTAACCAGCACCCTCAGGTCCCCCAGTATTGTTTTCATCCCTCAAGAAGACAGACATCTGTTTCCTAAATGTACAACAACCAAATACCATATTTCCTTTATGGGAAGAACCCTCTGCCAAAATGAAAGAAATCTCCCCCCCATCAGAGGATTTCCATTCCTAGCTGGAATGACTTCATAAGGCTTGCCCACCTCTGAGGGGACTGAAGGCATTTCCCACTGGAATTGTGATGGCATCTCACTAAGTGTCCTCCTCCTCAGTAATCTCTGGCTTTGCTATTCCCCTACTTGTTTCTACCAAATCACTAAATCACCCCATAGCCCGCCGGTCTCCCCTCCTCCCTTGCTGTAACCTCTCAGCCCATCAACACGTGAACTAAACAGAGGAGATCTGATCACAGGTGCACACGGTCATGCTCACACACTAAGGGGGGCCTACTATGGATTAATCCTCACAATTGGCCGACATCCAGAATTTAGGAATGACTTCACCAGAATCTTATAAAATGAAGATGTTTTGAAACAAGAATAAGCAAACTAAAAAGTAGGTTCTTTGCTGTGACTTGGGAGGTCTTTCTTGATGTCTGTGGGCCTCTAACCTGGTGACCTGTGGGCTCCACTAATTGCCTGAGAAACAATTGTGTTTGTATATTACAGACCCCACACGTGGCATGAATTTAACCGATTGTATTCTTATTATCATTTTGTAATGCTTTCATGTGTGACAGAGGGGGGGAGAGAGGAGAAAATGATAATGACACGCGCCTAGGGCACAGCTTAAAATATTCTCTCTCAGTCCATGTGAACTCTGGTCAGGATGGTGACCTAAAAAGTAACATTTCCGTTCCTGGAAGTGGCAGTGTTAACAGGAGTCTCTTGAACTCTTTTTGTCTCTAGATATTTTTTAAAAGTTGGAGCTCAGGTTGGCCTGGAACTCACAATCCTCCTCTCTCTGCTTCCATCATAGAGACCCCATAAACACCATGACACCATAAGCCAGATTTAGTCTCAGAAGAGCCTGACTGGCCTCTGCCTTCTGTTGCCAGTGGTTTCAACCGGATCTGCTTGGTTTTCAGTTCATGGTGACCAAATGTTTCTCTCTGTGAATGCACAGGAATGACCCGGTCTTGCTTAATAACTGAAGTTCATGTCACAGTGTCCTGTGATTCCATGCCCTGCTCTCTTGCCTAAATGCCTGTTTCCACAGGTGAGGAACCTGTGGCCTCTACTGTATTGTTTTCTGTTCTTGAGTCCTAGTTGTTATGGTTTTTGTCTCTTTAAGAGGCAAGCCACGCCCACTCCCAGTGA
>LOJH01005876.1:8752-38023 GCA_001685095.1 Ellobius talpinus | reverse complement strand
CTATCTATCTATCTATCTATCTATCTATCTATCTATCTATCTATCTATCTGTTCCACAGATGGATTCCCCTGCTCGCCTCTGTGCAGACATGCGAGTTACGGGTTGAGCAGCAAGCAGATAAAGGTCATACTCTCGTGGTGCTCATATTCTTTTTAAAAACAGACCGACAAGTAAATGGAAAGATAATGTTGGATTGAAAAACTCAAGGAGGAAATTCAATGATGAAGGAAAAGTGCCGGGGTAGAAGGTGGCCTTTTAAATATGTCACTGAGAAGATGACATATTGACTCTTGGAGGAGTGGCCCTACACCTGGGGAAGTATTTCATGCCAAGCCCGGTCACAGGAGCTGAGGTCCTAGGCAGAGACAGATCATCGGTCCCCTAAGGTGCCGAGACTCAGGCTCTCATTATGATCATCACTGAGACACTGCAAGTTATGGTCGGAGTACCCAGACTGCCCTGGGTTCCAGTGGGAGGGGTCCCTCCACCTGCAAGGGCAGACAAAATGCTATGGCCTAGCATCTTATCCTGTGCATAGGATGGCCCAGGTCACTGTCATCGTAGAACTAGGCTTCCTTGCCTTTTGTTTTGTCACCCGCAGGGTAGTCTCTGATAGACAAGGACTGTTCCGGGCCTCACATGCAGCCTCCATTGTCTGGGGAAAGGAGAAAGCCTCCTTTGTGCCTCGCCTTACCAACACCCCCAGCAGATGTCTATGGACCCCATCACACCTCCACTTCCCAGAGCTAAATTTCGTAACGGCAATGGTGTCCTGGGTCAGGCCCCACAAACCCTTGCTGCAGGATAGCTTCACATACAGCTTTAAAAGCAGGACATCTGACCAGAGCCAGTCCTTGGTCCACCAGCTTTCCAAGCTTCTTGGACACTGGGAGCACATGTGAATGCTGAGGTCAGACTTGCGACAAAGACAGCCCCATCCGTGTCTGCCAGAGATGGGGCTAGATGGGCTCTCTCCTCCTGGGGCGGGGGAGGAACTAACTCACTGACGGTCTTGACAATGCTGATGACATTTGTGAGTGAGCACTATAGGAAGCAACTCTGGGACCATACTGGGAGACACCAAGGGGCTCCACCGTCATCAGCTGCCTCCTCTAGCCTGAGGACTGTCATGTTCAGAGGGGAAAGCTTGCTTTGAAGCCGGTGGCAACAGGATTATTAACTGTGCGTTTGAACTTCTTGAGGAATGCCATCCCTTCTTAGGACAGATGTGCTGTAGGGTCAAGGGAAAGGGCTAAAGCAGGCAGGGACAGGTACCTACCCAGAGCCAGTTTCACCCCTGTTGGTATTAGAGCAATCTGAAGGGATGGAGTGTCTCTAAGGACCCAGCACCTGAGGGTCTAGGTAGGTCTTGACACCAGGAATCACCAGCAGAGGCCACTGTGAGCTTTTCATCCTCTGGAACGAGATGCAGAGATGGAAGAGAGGGGGCAGTATGACAGCTGGTACACCCCCACTGCCCATCTGTGGCACTGTTCCAGGAGGTAATGAACACTATGGGCTCCGAGGCCCAGCTACAATGAAAGCTGGTAGAGAAGTAGGGGAGGAGAACCCAGAAGGACACATGTCTCCAGGCCGCTGTGCTCTCTCCGGAGGGGCCAGTGAGTAGGTCCAGCATTTGGAACTTTCCTAGACAGAACTCACTACCCAAGCGGCAACCTGCTGACTGATGTTTGTGCTGGTGAGAGCGCTGATGAAGACAGGGGAGGGAGATGGCAGGAGAGAAGGGTGATTTTCCAGGCTGCTGGGCCGAGAGCAGGCAGGGTGGGGTGTTGACAACAGGCATCTTGACTGGGCTGGTTAAGGTTGGGATCATCAATATCCATCAGACACGGTGCGTGCTGTGTGCTCTTTTGGGGTTGTCTCAGCCCCTTGGGGATCCTCTGCTTCTGTCTTGTAGGTTCCAGCTCCAAGCGTCCCTCATCTCCCCAGCGTGGCATAAGTGACCAGCTTTGATTCCCAGAACCTGGTCCAGTTCTCCCTGACCTCCCAGCCTCAGGCTCAGCAGTACTCACTCCCCAGAGGGTATTCTTGGTTCCAGTCTATCTCTGCCATCTAAGCTCTCAGAGCTGGGGCTGCAGTGCAAGGCCATCTCAAGAGCGAGACCACCCGACAGGATTCCTTCCTAGTGTTGGAACTAGAGTGAAAATCACTGCGCAGCAAGCCATGCGCGCCCCTCGCTCCAGCTCAGATGAGCCCCTCCACAACAGCAGCTGCCGCATCCCTGGTGTTTGCTGGCAGAGATGAAAGGACAGAGAATTCAAGACCAGAGCTGTGTGGAGTGAGTGCCTGTGAGGAAAGGCACCTGCTGTAGCCCTATAGTGTCCAGTTTCCGGGGAGAAGTGGGAAAGGCCAGCGGGAGGAGAGTGGGGCCCTCCCTGGACGTCACCAGCAGTACCCACCCAACACAGAGCCTCAACCCTTACGACCCTAACGCCACTCCCAAACCCAGCTCTGTGCTTCCTGCCAGTGAGCATACCTCGCCTCGCCCTTGTCCCTTGCTGGCTGCCCCTCCCGCGGTCTTGTCCCCGCGGTTCGCCAGCCCCGCCCCGGGCCAGGAGGTGGCTGGACCCACGGGAGGGAAGTCCCTGGGCAGGGGCGGCGCTGGCTCAGCTCGGGAGGGGAGTCGGCTTCCGTACTGCCTGTGGGTCGGTAGCAGGAGCAGCAGCCAGGATGTTTCTGGAGCCACAGGTAGGGCTGTGGCAGTGTGGGACAGCGGGCCAGGCGTGCTCCAGGGCAGTGTCTTGACCACAGCAGAATCGGAAAGCTAAGGTTTCTGCGCTCCCCAGCTTGGGAATCCGGGAGCAGATCAGGAGGGGGCTGTCTCAGGATAGTCAGGCAACTCTCTTGTCCCTACTGGGACACCTGCCCCCACCCCTGCCACTTGGGCCTCGCCCAGGGTGCAACTGCTGCCCCCCTAGCCTCTGCTGACTCCAGAGACTCCTGAAAGCCACCTGAAAACCTGAGGAGTCAGGGCTGATGAGGGTCAGGAGAAAGCGAAGGCTGCCCGGGACAGGACAAACTTGTAAAGAGCAGTGGCGACCCTGGAATTTTCCCCATCCTTGGGCCCAGAACCATTGTTTACTCCATAAGTGTTTGGAGAGGGGACGGTCGATGATGGAGTGGTTAGTCGTGTGGGAGGTGTGTGATTGTATGTGCCGTGTGTGGGCGGGAGAGAGGACGTGTTTATAGATGAGAGATTTAAGTGAAAGCCGTTAAGAGGCAGGTGTGGGGAAAGGCTGTGCCTGTGCCTTCTCAAATGCCATGTATTTAAAGAGAAGGGTGTCCAAAGTAGGGAAGGCAAGATAATTACCCTAAAATTAGCTCTGAGCCTGAGCCGCTGTTGCACCTTCACGACTGCTTCTGCTTCGTAGAAGCCTCTTTGGAGCCATGGGCGGTCAGATTCAGGGGCAGTGTGTTGTATGCCCCAGGGCTCCTTAACCTGGAACAGACCTGGCCGGGTGCAGATCAGTGATGTGGGAGAGTGGACCTGGGGAGCCAGCACTAATGGGTGAAAGATAACAGACATATAACGCACATTTATTAAGCACCTGCTGTGTGCTGGACTTTGGTTTTCAAGGAACTAAGCAGCCACAGTCCTTATTCTCATGGGACCCCCCTGGGTTTCAGTAAGCCTGTGGTTCTCAACCTGTGGGTCATGATTGCTTAGGGACAAATGACCCTTTCACAGGGGTCACCTATCAGATGTCCTGCATATCAGATATTTACATTATAATTCATAACAGTACCAACATCACAGTTATGAAGTAGCAACAAAATAACTTTATGGTTGGGGGTCCCCACACCGTGAGGAACTGTATTAAAGGGCCGCAGCATTAGGAAGGCTGAGAACCACCGCTGTAAGTAAAATGCAGGACGTGTTACATGACAATAAGGACCAAAGGTGAACACGAGAACCAGCACACACCAGGAGGGAAGGCTCTGGTTATTTTGCAGGGGCAGAATGATGCCCAGCATCAGTGGCTCATAGCACAGGTGCAGGCTCCTCCGCTGGCATCCACCCTGGGTGGCTTCTGCTCTGCCCCACACTCTTTGCTAAGGAAACAGGCTGATAGGGTCCTATGACAGCGAGCAGACAGGGCCTTGCGTTTGCATCTGAGTGCTACAGCTCAGTGACACACATAATTCTACTAACTACTAGGGGGTTACATGGCCCCACCCAGTCTCGCCAGGTGATGACAGCCTGCTTACCCAGGGATACTTGTTCCCAGAGAGCTGACTACCAGTGTGGGATGGTGTTTGTGCCTTTGGCAGGGTGGCCAGGGGAGGCCACAGAGATGTTCTGTGTCTATAAGGATTCCCCTGGAGAAGAGCAGGAAAGAGCTAAGTGGAAGGAAAGGGGACACCCAAGAAAGGCAGGGCAGGCGAGGAAAGCCACTTGTGTGTGAGGTTAGGCTTTTGGGAGCACCATAGACCAGCATGCCAGGCTATGGCCCGTGGTCTTGGAGGGATACCTATATCTGGGGCCATTCAGCCATTATTGGATGCTTCATGGGGGCCAAGGACAGAGCTGGCTGTGACAGGGCTGTCCAGGAGCTTAGACTCTAGTAACAGAGATGAGAGAGGGGTGATTCAATGTTTTGATGCTACAATGAAGAGGGCTGGCAGTTGATAGGACCGTGGCATTAGGGGCTAGGCTGGGGTATAGGGATCGTTAGCTTCAGCAGAGACCATAAACTCTGCAGTCCTGCAGGGATGGTGTGGCCAGCATGAAATGTAGCTGGAGGGTTTGCAGTCTAGAGTTCAAGGAAGCCTGCAGGGCTTGCTCCGTCCTGGTGCCCTCCAGCTATGCTTCGTGCCCCTATTCTGCTGACCCAAGTCACTGTGACCCTATTCAAGCTTCTTGATCATTGATGTGTGCTTCTCACTGGAGGCAGCTGAGGATTACAGTCTCTGGTGTGGTGGCCCCTGGGTGCCTAGGACTGGGAGAAGGTGGGCACAGCACTCCTGTCAGCTGCCCCTTGTGAGTGCTGGCACCCAAGATTGGAAGGCCCAGGAGCAGGGGTACAGCATCTCCATTGGGTCACAAGTCCAAGGCCTGTGAAGGCAAGAGGGGGGTATGGGAGGGGCAGTCAGGGAGCAGCTTAGGAGGGAGTCGTGCCCAAGGGCAAGGCAGCAGCTCTGCCTGTGGAAGCTGTCTACACTCTGGGCGTCACTCTTTCCAGGAGCTCTGGAGGGTAATCAGGGCAGCCTGGGTTTGTCTGAACAGCAGAATCAATAAGGAGAACCAACTGGTTTTTCCCCCTATCTATCCTCTCCTTCAGTTCCTAGAAACCCCTGCTCATCCTTGGAAACTCATCTCAAAACCCATCTTCAGGAAACCCTGGTCTCTCCCTGTGGTTTGCTCCTGACCCCTGTGCCTCCCTGTCACCTAGCACTGACCCTTGTTTTGAGGAGATTTTGCGGCTTAGGGTATAAGGTCTGCTACTGAAATGGGACACTGAGGTCTCTCCCATTTGGTCACTGGAAGCATAGATTTAGAAGCAACTGATACTTGTTGGCTGAGTGGGGGAAGAAACAACACAAGGACTAGAAATGGTCTAGTCCTGTATCCCGCTTTTGTCTTCAGAGAAACTGAGGCCCAGAGGACCCAAACTTGCCTAAGGTTAACCAGAGCATCAAGAGTCAGAGCTGGCTCCTATTCCAGGGTTCTTCTGCTGTATCAGGGATGTATGTATGCCCTGAGACCTGTCTGAGGTCCCAATCAAGGGGAACCCAGAGCCAGACATGTTTAAGGACCCTAAAAAATTCCAAGGGACCCTGGAGTGATGGGGAAAGCATGGGAATGTAGGGCTCAGGGGAGGACAGAAGTTGGGGCTTCTGGAGGCTCTTGGCCCTGTGGCCTCTTGGCTCTTGGTTAATGGGCTTTGGAAAAGAGCCCTGCCCGTGATACAGCGTGCCTTCTAGCTGGACCGGATCCCGGAATTTCCCAAATGTCAGTGTAACTGCCTGGAATACTGCTCCTGCATGGAGCCTGAGAGTGAGTCAGAGGAGCTCTGTAGTTGAGAAGCTCCAGGGAGTGGGGCTGCCAGTGAGGGGTCTCGTGGAGCTCTCCCGGCTCCCCTCTGCAAGGACAGTCACTGACTGATGAAATCAAGGCAAACTGTACCAGCAGCCTTGGCAGCAAAGGAGACCTGTGCCAGAGGATGAGCCATCCTCATTCAGAGGAGGCTGAAACCCAGCCAGGTGGGCTAGGTGGTCATCTCTTTCTCTCTTTTTTCTTTCTCTCTCTCCCTCTCTCCCTCTCTGTGGCCCCATATCCAGGGGTAGGTGAGTTGGTTAACAGTGCAGGCCTCCTGGAGATAGTGGGTCTCCGAGCCATGTCTGTGGAGCCTGCAGAAACTGCAAGGTCTGGGGGAAGATGCACATAGTTAAAGAGACGCACACACTGATGTGTACACAGACATACAGATATAGTGATATACACACAGACACACAAGATACACAACACACACATACACACATACACACACACATGAGCAGAGATACACAGATGGATACACAGAGAGACACACAGATATAGAGATACACACAGACACACAAACACAGTGATGTGAACACACACAGATACATAGATACACAGACACAAAGGGAGAAACACACATAGACACACAAAGACACATACACAGATAGAGATACACAGGCACAGATACACAGACACAGAGAGACACAGATACACACACAGTTATGCAGAGAGAGACACAAATACACAGACAAAGATACATAAGGAGAGAGACACACAGAACTATGCAGACAGATAACAGACATCTATAAACACGCAATACATAGGGATACACAGACAAAGAGGAAGATACACATATATAGATAATACATAGATAAATAGAGAGGTATACACAAAGACACAGAAATATACAAACCGGGACATTCAGACACAGAGATATATGAGCAAACACACAGAGCTACACAGACAGACGTGGAGATAAACACACAGACTCACAGATAAGGATATGCAGACACAGTGAAATACATACATCCACAGATATACAAAGAGATGCATACAGATATAGACAGGGGCACAGGGATAGACATGAAGACTCAGACAAGGTCACATGGACACAGATATGTATTCATAGTTACACAGAGAGAGAGATATGCAGATATACAGAGAGACATACAGCCACAGAGACAGGTATACAGACACAGGTACACACAGGGATAAACACAGATGCATATGAACATGGTTACACAAAGACAAGCCACAGCACAGAATCATGCCCTACCACCCTTGTCCCCCTGCTGCTAGAAGGGCGTCCAGAACCTGTCCTACTGTGGGGGGGGGGAGCCTGCACTCTGGGGACCTGGAAACGGGAAAACCCTTGATTTTTAATGAATATATGCTAGATAACTGATCACCGAACTTGTTACATTTTTATTTTGCTTTTGTTTTTTTTTTTTTAAGACAGGGTTTCTCTGTGTAGTCCTGGCTGTCCTGGAACTCGTACTATAGACCAGGCGGTCCTCAAATTCAGAGATCCAGCTGCCTCTGCCTCCCAAGTGCTGGAATTAGAGGCGTGCACCACCACAATTGGACTTTGTTTTGAATAAATTCTTAACTTGGCTTCCTAAAACAAGGAAATGAATACTATGTATTCATAAGAAAGAACCACTTCTCCATTTCTAGTGTACCCTCTAAGTTTTGACTGTGTTTCTCAAAAGCCATGAAACATTTCCTTGTGGCAGTGGGTCATCCTTGATCTGCCTTCTCCATACTGAGGACTATGGTATTTCCCTAAGTCTGCCATTGGCCCTGTAGTGTATGCAGCTGCTGTCACCCCCCAGTCCTGCACTCATTGGCAGTGGCCTCCCGAGAACAGATGTTCAGTTTCATCATGGCTTTCCTATAGCTAGCAGAGCCATCAACTGTCTTTCCTCCTGAGCAAATTAAGGTATTGACCTACGTTCCTGGAATAAATCCTGCCAGGTCAGACTCTACTGTCTTTTAAGATGTTACTGAGTTCATTTTTTCGATTCGTGTTGTTTCTTGGTGTATTTTCCACCATATTTATAGGCACTCCACACTTCCATTCTACAGATGTTAGTCACATCTGGAGGTCTTGGCTTATGTTAGCATCATAGGGTGAACAGGAAAACTTTTCTGTGTGATTGCGTAGCTGAAGTAGTTAATTTCTTATTAACTACTTTTCTTCCTTTCCTTCTTTTTCTTCCTCCCTCTCTCTGTCCCTCTTCCTTCCTTCCTTTCTTTCTGAAAAAGATTTATCTATTTAGTTCTGGATGTTCTAGACTTAGAATGTAGACCAGGCTGGTCCTTGAACTCACAGAGATCTGCCTGCCTCTGTCTCCAGAGTGCTGGGATTAAAGGCTTGCATCACCATGTCTGGCTCCGAGTAATTTAACTATCATACATCTTCTTCTCAAAGGCCTGAAATAATTCATTTTAGAAACTCCCAGCCAGGACCTGGCTTTGTTTTCTCCTGAGGTTCAGCTGACTGTCGACTTACTAATGTGTACTGCGGCTATTGGTGTGTCCAAGTTCTAAACAAGGTTAGTCTCTTTTGATTATTAGTATTTTCTAGAAAGGTTCAAAGGCTTTTGGGTCATGTACAGTTGCCTGGTGGAGTTTGTAGAAAGTGTCTTCCCCCTTCTTTCGCCCTCTCCATATTCCTTTCCTTTGATTGGTTAGCATTTTCAGGGTGTAGACAGCCTCTCTCTCCCTGTCCAGAGGCTTGGACATGTTAGGCAAGTACTGGCCACTGAGCTGAATTTCCTCCCCATCCCAGGAAAGTTTGTTTGTTGTTTTTGTGACTTGAGTCGCTCTGGGTGGCCTAGGCTGACCTGGAACTCATGACCCTCCTGCTTCAGCTCCACCGTAAGTGTTGGAATTATAGGTGTGAACCACTGTGCCCCATTGCAAGAGTTACCTTTTTTTTTTTACTGTATTCCAAAGAGTTAGCTCTTGGATTTAAGAAGTTCTACTCCTTTCCATTAAATCTATTTATTTACCGTCCCTTGGTTTCCTTTGCCATAACTATGCTTTATTTAGAATTTCTGTGAGGGCTGCCTAGCCTGCTTTGGTCCCCCAGGATCTGACCACCCCATTTGGCTTTCACCTCAGGCTGCCTCACATCCCATGAGTTCCTTCCTGCTGGCCAGGTGAGGGGGTCCCTGATGATGGCGGTCACACTCACAGGTCTTAGACACCCTATGAGCTATAAGTTCTGAGTTGATGGCTTATCCCTTTGGACATTTGTGCTTTTTTCCTGGAAAACAGGATGTAGTGTCATAAGCTGCCCCAGGGAAGGACAGAGGTGGTTGTGCCCTTGGCCCCAGATGAGCCCTCAGGGCCTCGACACACAGGAATGCTGCCTCCTTTGCACACAGTTTGGCTTCCAGGTCTTAGACTTCTAGAGCCAGACTGGACGAGGTGACTAGGACCTGTGTTCTGGACATGTCTCAGAGTCTGCAGCCACCGGACAAGGCTCAGCGGAGAGGTGGGTGCCCCTCCAGCAACCATCCCACTCACGGACACACAGAACGCTCCCTGTTCCCAAGCCATATGGGTCTCAGGGATGGGTCTCTGCCAAGCTGAAAATGCAAGGGAGTGAAATGATTTGTTTTTAAACACAAAGGAAAAAAATCTTTCCTCGGTCAAATTATGTGTCATTTAGAGTTTAAAGGATCCCCAGGTCCTTTTCTATAGTCAGCGTTCACAGGCAGCCATGGAGGGTGGCTGACAGCTCCCAGAAGCACCTGCGCTACCCATTCCACCATCCATCCTTCTTTTACCCACCCCCCATGCCATGATCCCTGTGCAGGTCTGTGGCCTGGGCTAAGCTGTCTGTAGTGTGCACGGGCATTCTCCTTTTGGATCCGGGCAAGAGTCCTGAACCACACTAGGTTCTGACCAGCAGCAGGGCAAACTATTCCAGCATTCTTCAGGGGATGTTTAAGAAAGAGAACCCCATAAGGATGGCTTTCCCCATCATTTTGTCCCCCCTCTTCCATAGCCCCCTGGGAAAACTCCTAGAGAGCGAACACCCAGTTAAGATACCCTGTTTGCCTGTTGTCTGGGTCTGTGGCCAGTTTGGCTCTAGAAGTCCAAGACTTGGAAGCCAAACTCATGCAGGGGAGGCAGTCAAGTCCCACAGATTCAGCTGAAGAGGGGATGAGGTCACAGGCCGAGACTGTGACTGCTCAAGCCCTGGGTCAGTGGGAGGCAGGCTTACAGCACTCGGCCTGCTGGGAAAGGCCAGGGATTCTCAGAAATCCCACCTGCTCCCACCCCATGCCTCTCAAACCTCAATAATAGGATAGTTATTTGCAGACAATGCCATTCTGTCCCCCGAGCAGCCACCAGCAGAAGCCGATGGACAAAGAGAGCAAGCGGGGGAGTGGAAAGGGAGGCGAAGTCTCCGACGTAGCAGAATCTGTGGCTAGGACTGTGGAGATGGCAAGATTCCTCTCGTTAATTCATAGTAAATATGGTAATAGAGAGGATTTCAGAAGGAAAAATGGACCACGTGCCCGTAACAAAGCTTTAATTATCAGTGTTGTGCTCAGGCCCTGCCTTTGTGGAGAAGGCACCAGAGGAGGTGCTACTGCTGGCACTCTGGTTCCCATGGCAGCCGCCTCCTTGTGGGAGCCAAGCCTGCTACCCTATGCCAGGCCCTGGCCTGTTCTAAGAGTGCATGAACGCAAATGTGGCCCTTCTTTATTTATGTGTTCATGCATGAGGCATACGTGTCATGGCACACACGCGGAGGTCAGACACCAGCAAGAGTCGGTTCTCTCTTACCGCTGTGTGGGTCCCGAGGATCAAAGTCAGGTCTTTGGGCTTGACACAGTGCCTTTACCTGCTGAGCCCTCTCGCCAGCCCCAAATGCTACTTTTCTTTATGGCATTGTGAATGTGACTTCTTGAAGCTTGGCTTATGTGAAAATTCTGCCCATTGCTATCCAGTTCTCTCATGTCCACTGGACTTGGGACTCCCACAGCCCAGTCACTGAACTGAGGGCTAGCTTTGCTCTCCCCAAAACTTCCTTGCTGTCAAGATGGCAGGGGGTCAGAGTGAGGCCGTGACAACCTGAGGGGCCTATGAGCAGAGAAGGAAGGAAGTATTTCTACACAGGAGCCAAGTGCTCACCGTAGGCCACAGCCACTCTGAGCCTCCATGCCTGGGACACAGTACGTAAAAAATCAAGGGATCCACCTGTCAGGAATTGGAGGCACCCTCTGTTTTCTCCATCTGCCCCATAGACCAACTGGCTGCCTTACACGCAGGGTTTTAAGAGGGGCCCAGGGGTGTGGCTGGGAGGGAGAGGTGAGTGCCAGCTCTGAGTCTGTGTAGTGCGGCAGCCATGTCTGTATCCTGCTCTGGTCAAAGCAGCCGGGTGCAACCTTAGCCTCATAGCGTCACTCTGCTGTCACATGTCACAGGGGGAGGTGCTGTCTCTCGGCAGAATGACGTGTTTGCTCTCTCCTAACCAGCTCAGGCCCAGACTGTATTTGTAGCTAGACCTTGCCTATCTGCTGTGGGCGACTTCAGCAGATAGGATCAACATGAGCTCAAGGGAAGGGCTGGGGAGAGGGCTCCGCTCAGTGCTTAAGGACTCCCAATGGCACTTGCAGAAGACCCTGGCTCGATTCTCAGCATCCGCATGATGGTTCACAGCTGCCTGGAGCTCCAGGGGCTCCAGTATCTTCTTCTGACCTCCGTGAGCACACAGGTGGTGCACAAGCATACATGCAGGCAAAACACGCACACGCGTAAACAGTCAAGGAAGAAATCAATCAGGAAACAAGGGATCTTAAGGGAGGCATTTCGGCTCAAAGTTCCGGACCCTGACCTGGGACTGGAGCTTGAAGGAGGGAATACAGTCTCCAGGGGAAACTGAGGCAGGGAGTCTGTTGGGCTGGGTAGAGCCTGAGGTGAAGACTCTCAGGCAGCTGTGTCTTACCTGTAGCTTGTGTTCCTCGGGAGATGGAATCTTGTGTTCTCCTCTCAGGACTGGCGCTAGGCTCCCAAGTGCCACCTGCCTCAAGTGGAGATGGGAAACTTCAGCCAGGGAGAAATGAGGACCTGCATATCAGAGGGCAGGGGAACTGATGAGAAAGTTGTTGTTAGCATAGGCTAGCTGGGGTAGCCTGTGCCCTCCATGGATGCCTTGCTTTCCCTCAGCAGATTTCCCAGCTCCTTCCTTGTACACATGGGGCTCCCATTGCCAGTCAGATTCCCACTGCCTCTCAGTGCAAGTGGTACCTCAACCTGTGATGGAGCAGTTCCTCCTTTTCCTAAATCTTCTGCCCTATGAACCCATTCAGGCAATGGTAGATGACAAAGAGGGGCCTGTGAGGTGATGCGGAGGTCCCTCCTCTGCCCTGGCCGGAGGGAACTCTGGCTGGAGAGGAGGTGTGAGGCTCTGGCTTTTTTCTTTTTGTTTTTTTTTTTGAGACAGAACCCCCACAGTGTGAGGCTATTTTATGCCTCCTGTTGGCAGGAAGGAACTGACCCTAAAGATAGGCAGAAGGTGGGGAAGGGTGTGTACATTTTGGGGGCTTGCTGTCCTTAGTGAATGCCCAGTAGTTTCCCAAGCAGGAGAGGATTGACTCTTGAGCCCCTCCCTTCAAGGCTGAGTGGCAGAGCCTGTAGGGGAGGTGTACCTCTTGTCTCACCCAACACAGCAAGCCTTCTAGTCCTTGTGCATTCCCAGCACCCAGCTCAGTTTCCTAGTTATAATTTAGAGCCACTGTATTCTAGAGAGTGGTGGCCCTGCTAGCAACCTGAGGGCAACCTTCTGGGAAATGGGACAGCGACCCAAAGCCTCTGATGCAAATTCTCTGGCCCACCGAAGGCTTACAGAAAGGTTTGTACTGGCACCAGGAAGCTGGCTTTGTATGTGGTGAGCATCCAAACAAGCATCTCATTAATGAGCAAGGAATAAAGGCTCTGGCACCTCACTCCCTGCCCCAGCTCAGTGCAAATGATTTCTGGGAAGAGCAATTGGGAACCATCTTGTGGGGTCGCTGGCAGAGCTGGGCTCATGTACCCTCCATCTACCTTAGTCCATGCAGTCAGCATAGTCCTGACTGTGGTCTCTGAATCTTCCCTTTTGGCTTTGTGCCCTTGAGGGTAGGAGCACAGGGCTGGGCCCAGCTCCATCCTGGAGCACCCCTGCCCAGCCGGCAGAGGAGAGACAGGCAGGATGTGTAATTTTCAGTTGCTAATTGTGATGTCCTGCAGCTTGCTGAGCTAAAAATAGTCTCCGTTTTTGTTGAGTAGGTTAAAAAATAGAAGCCTGGTTCTGCTCAGAAAGCAGACCCTGTCCCAAAACTGGCAGAGACAGGGAGCCGGCTGGTGCCTCCCCTACACCTTCTGACAGAACCTTGGGTACTTATGCAAAATGTACCCTCAGGGCCATTTTTGTCCTGGTTTCTTGGAAGTCTTGGTCTCTTTGCTCAGGGCCCATGGACAACCCTCTGGGAGACCCTCCCCGCCAGCCCCTAAAGCCATATGCAGAGTGCTGCGGGATTGTACCTTTGCCCACTTGTCCATCTGGGCAGAGGGTCAGCCTTCGTCCTGGCCTTCATGCTCTTGAGGGGGACTTGTTCCTGCTAGGACACTTAGAGGGGATGTTGGAGGACTGTGGCGGGAGGCAGGCCTGGGCTCACCTGTACTTCACTGTCAACCTGAGCAATTGGATACAGCTCGTCATCTGAGGATCCAGATCTGGCCATTGAAATAGGCTGCACTATCGCCCTTGGGCTCCTGAGGGATAAGGCTCCTGCCGCAGCTGATCATTCAGAGCCTCGCTCTGCCCTTCCCTCCTCCCTTCCTTGCTGTCTGGCACCTCCGAGGCATCACGTTAGAGGTTGACAGGATGAAGGTGTGTTTCCTGAGAATACACCCAAAACATGGGTCCAGTCAGGGTGGGGTGCAGGCTCCAGGACAGGAGAGGGAAGCAGCCTGCTTAGGGGTAGTGCAGCGACTTGACCCTGCTCTGCAGTCAGCATCCGTCCCGTACCTGGGTCCCACTAGGCTGATGTTGGCAGCAAGGGGTTGAGTCTTTAATGAGACCCCTGGGAGACCAAACCATACCCCAGCTTCCTCACTCCACCTAGCTCTTGTCCTCCCTGGGCACCCTCAGTACAGGAAGCAGGAAAAGGACCTAGGAGTGGGAAAGGGCAGAGCAATGGTCCAGGCCTGGGCAAGCACAGGAGCGGACGTGAAGATACCACACGCATACAGAATGCGATAAGGCAGCACCGCTCCCCTGGATGACCTCTCCATGGCAGCAGCTCTCTCAGTCCCAGGACTCCTGCGTGGGGGCAGAGTCTCTTAGCCCATCTAGAGTTCGTAAGTGGAGGGCAGTATTCTCCAAGCACTGCCTCTTTGCTGTGGATGTCATGTGACCTGTTGCTTCAAGCTCCTGCTGCCATGTCTTCTCTGCTATGAGGGTCTGTGTGCGTCAAACCCTTTCTCACTTCAGTCGCTTTTGTCAGGCGTTTTATCAGAGTGACAGGAATGGCGGCCAGGACACCACAGTGGCTAGAGCCAGCTGTCTATGCTATCTGGTGCAGCCAGGACACCGCAGTGGCTAGAGCCAGCTGTCTGTGCTACCTGCCACTGCTGTTGTGCTGTTCTGGGGCTGAACTTCAGCATGTGCCTGCTGGAGGCATCTCAGCATCCGGGGCCATTATCATCTTCTGTCCGGCAGCCCGGCTCACGTCTCCACATGTTTGCTCTGGGCGTGAAGCCATCCTCCATCCTACTATGTTTCCTACAATCAGGGGTCCATGGTGCAGTCTGCAGTTGTGGTCCTGGGGCTTACAAAGATGGAATGACTGCTCCTATCAGCTGGAGGGGAGCTGGCTCTTGGCTAAGTGTGGGGGCTCTGCGCCCCTCCCTCCTGACACTTTGGAGCTGTCACAGCGAGCATGTTCTGGGTTCTGGATGTTGGAGGGGCACAGAAGCGAAACAATGACTACTCTCCTCTGGGTCTCGGGACCCCCGGAGATCGAAACTGGAGTGGAAGTCTGTGTGTGAGCACTTCGTTGGGTGGTCCCAGAGGAACATCAGACAGAGTGCATGGAGAGGGGAGTCTGTTTGCACACCACATGGTGTCTTCGGCAGAGCTGTGAGTGTTTGACTAGCTAGAGTGAGGGGCTGGAATTATTTTTACTGGTCTCTGTGTCCTTGAAATGTGCACACAAGATGTAGAAGTTGCAAGGTGTTACCTGTCGCAGCTCCAGACTCTGCTATGTGCATCCAGAATGGGTCTGCTTGTGTTGCGCCTCGGCAAGCACTTTGGTGTGTGTTGATGGCTCTGCAGCCCGAGGTCAGAGGCCACGCTCTGACTCGGGGATCACCACTGCACCGTTCGGCTCAGAGAAGCCTGGAAGCTTTACCGCAGATGTGGAATCAGGTACTATTCTTGAATCGCCATCCCAAGCCGTCTCCCATGTCCTGGGCCTTGGACCTGCAGTCACGGGAGAGGACTTAGGAAATGAGGCCTGGATGGCCATAGGTGGGGTGTAGACACATTGTGGGAGCACCCCAAGGAAGTGTGTGCCGTCTGTGCTGGTCCCGGGAGGGACAGCAAGAGTGAGTCTGGCAGCAGGGGCCCAGGAACCACTTCATAATCAGAAAAAGAAGAATGCTCAGTGGATACCGTGGCTGAGCCTTGAGGGAAGGGTAGAGCTGTGGTGAGGCACAGTGGCAGGGGAGCCTAGACACGGTCTCTTTGATTGTCTCACCTCTGGCCACTTGGCCAGCCTGAAACTCATCCATTTTGGTGGCAGCAAAAGGCTTCTCGGGCTCCCCTCTGCCAGGCAGCCCTCCATGCCCGCCCCACCCTGAAGGTCTAGTGGATATGGTCCTGTTCCCCCAACCACAGTTCCTTTCAGGCTAGGAGAACTCCTCTGTGGTGGCTCCAGAGAGCCCAGTAAACCCAGGCATGGAAAGAGTTTCTCTCCCCTCTGGGCAGGAGAGATCCTTCCAGTAGATTAGCAGCCTGGATCCCAGGACCTGCCCTCACACCACCTGGCTTGACGTGGGAATCAAGAAGCTTTCAAGGGCTGTCTGCAGCGAGACAGTGAGTCACTTGCTCTGTCTGGCTGCAAGTCGCTCTACTGAGCTGATTAGGTCTGTAATTAGGAGGTGCTTGTTTTCTTGCTTGAAGGGAGAAGAAGGGCTGAGGAATGGTGAAGCCAGCCTCGGCATAGCCTTTCCCCCATGCATAGAGGGACCAGAGTATGACCCGGGCTAGGGGCAGAGGCAGAGGCAGAGGTGGGCCTCAGAAGCCAGCCCAGTACAGGTCTATCCCAGACTCCCTCTGGATGGACTGTGAATAGCTGCAGCCTCACAGGGGTCTGGGTGCAGCTAGGAGCCTTGTAGGGAATTTACTGATATTCTTTTGTACCTGGAAACCCTCAGGAAATGCCTGAGACAAGTTTGCCCCCAGATGGTGTGAAAACTGAGCAAGATGGCTTTTAAAAAGTCCCTGTGTGCTAGTGAACAGCCACAGTGGCAGGACCCTCGCTTAGCTGACCCAGGGCACTGGAGGCTGCAGTGTGCAGGGGGTAGATTCCCTGGCCTTCTGTTTACCCACGCAAGAGTCACCCTTGTGTCTTGATCAGAGACAGATTCAGGTCTGGAACAAGATCTTGCTTTTTAACAAGATCAGGTGCTCTTGCTGCCGCAGAGGACCCCGTTTGACATTACGGAGAATCCATGCAGGATGGGCCGACTGTGTCACTGGTGCGCATGTGGCCTGCAAGTGGCATCAATCAATGGCACCTGTAGTGCAGGCACCCTATAAGGGGCTCTTTGGCTTCCTAACAGACCTCAGAGGTCTGCTTCCTCTGCCCAGAGACTCCCAGAGAGGCTGAGGATCCCAGCTCAGGCCTGTCTCCTCCTGCATTTACTGCTAGCTGTCTCTGCATCCTGGCCTCCTTCACCTGTCTGTGGGACCTGCGGCCGTGACTTGGCCTCTGTGCGAGCTGCCAGGGAAGAGTGGTATATGACAGTACAGAATGAATGAGATGATTTGGTGCCACCACTTCCAGTCATTAACAAAGCTGAGTCTTAGCTTTGGCCATGTGTTCCCTCCAGGTGGTTCCTGCAGACTTCAGATTCCCAAGGTGGGATATCTCAGCCTTTTGGGAACCATGGCTGCCCCCAGGGAATCCTACCGGTTCCTCAGACTTCTCTCTTTAAAGGCGGTAAATCTCACTGTTCCCTCTGTAACCGCAGAATCACAGTATATGGAGACCCAGGCAGCCCCTGCCCCCAGCTCTGGTTCTCTCAGCAGGCTGAATATCGTAGTCTTGCCTTGGGTGCTCCACAGGGTCCTTGTGGTTAGTGGGAAGGTAGAGCTAATGCCGCCCCCATCCCTACCCTCAATAACACCTCTTGTCCAGAGTTCCCGGTGCTTCTGTAGAGGAAGCTCCAGTGGTGTGGAGTATGGAGGTGCTATTGGCCAAGGCTACCACCTGCTAGTCACCTTCTGATCGTGCAGAGCTGTGTGAATTTGAGGTTCACCCAGACCTCTGTCAGACCCTGAGGCCTGCAGGGATGCTGCAGGTGACGAGAGCCCACCAGTGTAGGTTGTACAGATGGCCACTGAGGACCATGTTGGGCCTGTAGAAGGACACAAAAGCCCCCGTGCAGCTTCCCCGGGCCTCATGGGTCGGATGGAGAAGGCAGCCGCGCCTCCTGGAGATGCAGCCCTCAGCCTGTGCTTTACTTCTCAGGATTTCTTTATTTGCACGCTACCTCAGTTGGTCTCAGTTTTGTGATCTGAAAAAAATGAAGGCTTTCTCCAGTCAGGGCTCCACAGACCTGACCCAGGGATCCCTGGCAAACTCGCTGGGACACAGTATCAAACTTGTCCCTGTGTTTCTGATACAGCAGAGCCAGGCTGGGCCTGAAAATGATGTGCACCTAACAGGTGTGAGGTAGCCCAGCCGTGGGGCTACTGATTACCTGAACTTTAAGGGGTGCATTCTGGTATGGGCTCCTCCCATCTTGTCCTGGGGCTTTGCTTGAGTTCCTGCACTTGTGTGTGGCAAAATGCTTCTTTTTTCTTCAAGAATTCCAAGGAAACCTTAGGTTTCCCTGTCAGGTAAGCTGGGTTCACTGCCTACTTCTTACTTCCTCTTGGGAGAGGTCATTGCTGTACAGTGTTGTGTGTGTGAGTGTGTGTGTGTGTTTGATTGTGTGTGTAGGGGTGTGTGTGATTGTGTATTATTGTGTGAGTGTAGTTGTGTGTGATTGTGTGGGTGTGGAGGGGTGTGTATGTATGTGATTGTGTCTGAGTGTGTGTGGGGGGTAGCCCTCTGTAAAGTCAGTGACTTAATGGAAGTCAAGTAGCCATGGTTATTATCTGTTTTGCACAGTGGAGAAACTGAGGCAAGTGTGACTCTGCCGTGTATGCGTTTACACTGCTGGCACCCAGCCCTATGTTTGGGCTCACAGAGCCAGGGGAAGTGCGGGGTCTTTCTCACTGCTTTCTGAACAGGCTCCCTTTCAACATGAGGGTCCTCAGATCAAGGGAGGACTTTGGGCCTGTGAGGTGGGTGCTGTGCTGGCACGGAGCCACGCCTCCAAACCCTTCAGGTGCTGCCTGTGGTTTTCATTGTGGCTGGATGGTCTGACGCCTCCATCTGCCCTCAGCTGCCAGCGCCCTGTGACTACCTGTATCGACCCAGGGATGAGAGACTAGCACTGTGGGTAGCGCCCTCTAGCGGACATGGGGAGGATATGCCCTCAGGATAAGGCTTCAGAAGCACCTCCCAGGCAAATCCTGCACTGTCCTGGTCCCTAGTTGGCTGGTATGTCTATTACTCATATATTGCTATGATAAGACACCACGACCAAGTCAACTTATAGAAGAAAGTTTATTTGGGGCTTATAGTTTCAGAGGGTGAGTCCATGACCATCATAGTGGGGAGCATGGTAGCAGGCAGACATGGTGCTGGGACAGCGGCTGAGAGTTTGCAGCTCGAGACTCAACCACAAGGCAAAGAAAGCTCACTGGGAATGGTGTGGGCTTTTGAAACCTCAAAGGCCCCTCCCAGTAATATACCGCCTCTAACAAGGTCCACGCCTCCTAATCCTCCCTAAACAGTTCCCCCAAATGGGGTTCAAGTATTCAAACTTACTAGCCTTTGGGGTCATTTTCATTCAAACCACCACAGCTGGCTACTCTGGGCAGCGGGGAGACTGAAGTCCAGGGGGCTTTTGATTTGCCACTGCCTTAGCAGAGACTTAGTTGCTTATGATCTTGTAAGGCAGACCATCCACAGTAAACAGTCCCACCAGGATGCTGCCCTGCCTGCTTCAGCATCCGATCTCACATGTCCAGAAGCAAGTTACAGATGTCCCCCAGACCCTGTCTGCTTCCCTCTATCATGCTGCTAAGAGGCTCAGGCTTAGCAGTTCTTCACCGTACCCAAGGTCAGTTCTGCTCCCCCTCCTCTCTGCTGCTACTTGACCAGACAAGCCCTCCCCATGTTCCAGCAAAATCAGACTATCAGCTTCCAAAGGCCTCTCTTGCCATATCCCTTAGCTCCTCTGCTCAGAGCAGACTCTCAACTCCAGCAGCAGCAGCAGCAGCAGCACAATACACTGGCCCTACAGCATGCATTGATTAACCCATTTCTCAGACCACTATCCCTACTGATCCATTAAACTCCACATGCATCAGCCTCAGGAAGTTGGCATCTGCTGCCCTGAAGGATACTTCTTGGTTATCCTCTTGAGTTGCATAGCTAATCGCCACATCCATCCAAACCACATCCATTGTTCACACTTCCTCACTCGGGCTGTCTTGACCACAGGCTCCCTGGACTTGCCCTAGAGTTTATTCTCCTCCTGGATATGGTCCTCAGAGGCCCATGATTAGGACACAGAGAACTTACACTGAGTCAGGGTCCCTGGAGTAAGATCTTGTGTGTACAGAGTGGGTGTTAGAGAAATTCTCATCAGATCTGCAGTGCCTGGGAGACCACTGAGCTGCCCAGCAGCCTCTCCTTCGGGCTTCTCGTCATCCTTCCGTGCACACAGACTAGATAGATGTGTGTAGGCTGCAGCCACCTAGGACAGAGCTCACACCCTTGTTCTTCTTCCCCAGGAAGCTATGCCCCAGACATCTGTGGTCTTCTCCAGCATCCTTGGGCCCAACTGTAACAGACAGGTGCAGCCCGGCATGGGGGAAAGAGGAGGTGGGGCCAGCAATGGCTCCAGGGACCTCATTTTCCAAGATGGACGCCTCACTTCTGGATCCTTGGAGGCCCTGATGGAGCACCTGGTCCCAACGGTGGATTATTATCCTGATGTGAGTGCCTTGGATACAAGGGAGCTGGAGTGGCAAGTAACAGGGAGGGGTTCCCTGGGCTTCAAGGAAGGCTGCTTCTGGGAGGAGAGGGAGGCCCAGGCAGGGCTTAGAGTTGGGCGGAGCAGCAGGGAGTGGATTGGCAGCAGGGCCAGTGCTTCCTCCTGGGTCTTCATCACCTTCTACTCTGCAATGAAAGTCTTGTCTAGCAGAAGCTGCAGTGACTCCCCTGCTGCCCCCAAGCAGAGGGAAATAAGGGAGGACATGTAGGNGCAGTGACTCCCCTGCTGCCCCCAAGCAGAGGGAAATAAGGGAGGACATGTAGGAAACAGAGAGATACAAAGGGCCTGCCCCTGGAGGAAGAGAGTTTGAAGGGGGTCCAGCATGGGGGTTCTGTGACCTGGTGGCCCAGACTACTTAACCTGGAGCCCATCCTGAACTGAAGCATGAGTTCTGCAGGAAGAAGAGCCACCTTTCCCTGAGGCATGTAAACACCAGAGCCCTCTCCCTGCTATCAGTAGTTCAAAACCGTCTTCCTCACCATTCTGAGGTGACATCAGGCATTCTGGGGAGACAGTATCTCACCATGTTTGGCTTTCCGTCCACCTCTGATGGATGACATCTCTTACCAAGAGTGGCTCTGCAGGCATGTCCCATTGAGCAGGCCCTGTTCATCCGGGCAGCCCCTGTTCATTCCTTGGAGCCCCTGTCTGTCTGAGCATCCCCTAGCCGTTCGAGCAGCCCCTGTCCATCTGTCCCAGGGCAGTCACTCAGGCTCCTGGTGGTCAGATCCAGGGTAGGAAGAATAGCTACTCTCTTGCTGCCTCTTCTTTTTTCTTTTTCTGTTTTTGGTCTTTTTAGTCGGGGTCTCATTATGTGGGTCTGGCTGTCCTGGAACTCACTCTGTAGACCAGGCTGGTCTCAAACTCACAGAGATCCACCTGCCCCTGCCTCTCAAGTACTGGGAGTGCCTCCATGCCAGCTATCTTTTGTTTTTAAAAAAAATTTTTATGTGTATGGATATTTTATCTGTGTTTATGCCTGTAACTCCTGGTACTGGAGTTAGAGATAGTTACAAACTTCCAGGTGGGTGCTGGGAACTGAACCCGTGTCCTCTGGAAGAGTAGCCGGTGCTCCTGACTGCTGAGCCACAGCTCCAGCCCCTCTAGCTGCCTCTGAAGGGCAGCACTTGAGCCAGCTTGGCTTCTCCACCTGCAAGGCCATCCCCGTCCTCCCTGGGCTCTGTGACGACAAACCTTCCCTGTCCTCCATCTGTCTTGTAAGCCCGGTAGGAGACTAGTCAGGGCTGACGATGGTGTTGGTGACACAGAAATGAGAGACTGGGACAGAGCCGAGAGGAACAATCCTAGGTCCTGGAGAAACCCAGGGCAGGGCCACAGTCCCTCAACACTGACTATGATATGGGCCATGGTCTTGTGCCAAAGCAAGGAAAGAGTCCCATATGGGCCATCACAGCATGCTGTCACCCAGTTCTCAGGACATTGTGCCTTGGGATGCCGCCCCCTCCCAGGTTCCCAGGAAGTGGGTAGCAGGCCAGGAAGTAGAGAGAGGAGTCCCACAGTGCATTAGCTCTTCTCCAGAGTTCCTGATCTTCCCTCCCCGGGTACATGCTAAGCACATGCATGCCATGAACACACACCAGATCTCCACTCCCTGGAGATGGCTAGTGTTAAGAAAAAAATGTTAAAATGGGCAGCTCCGCCGGCACAAAGAAATCTAATTAGGTCAGATCAAACCATATCAAAATGCTCATCGCCTTATTAAATACGGCACTTTAGGATGGCCGAGCGCATGGCGGGGAGATAGGAAAGTGGGGAGCACATGCAAACCTGAAACCACATGTTTCTTCTCTGGGAGCCCACTTAAATACCCTGTGGGAGTGGTCCTGACCTGGCATGCTGGGATTTGGAGTCCAGAGCAATGCAACTCCCGGGCCAGGGGAGCTGGGATGGATGCCAGGGGGCTGGGGCTATGCTCCCAACGTAACAGCTAGGAGCTTTTCCTTACATGTTTGAGTCATCTGCTTGTCAGGTGGACCCTGAGGGTCTCACCCGTTGGTTAGGGTACCTGGGTGCTCATGCTGTACAGCCTGGGACAGGTCACAGCAGGTTTATAGGGTTGGAGGAATACCCAGTGTCCCAGGGAGCTCCCTCTAGTATCCTTGTGTGCTCCTGTGGCATGAACATGCCCTGCTTCTGTTTGCGTGCACTGCCTACTGACTTAGCCCAGCTGGCCTTAGGCTAGAGCAGGTAATTCCTGTCCTATTGGCATGGAGTTGGGGCCTAGGGATCTAGGCACTCCAGCCTACAGCAGCCAAACGGGGTGGACCGAAGTCCAAGTGGGGTAGAGTCCCACAAAGAATTCCAACCTGCAGTCCCACCTGCCCACAGGCAGGAGCCTGTGAAGATCCTGTAGCAACTGACCCATGAGAACCATTGGCCCCAGGCTGTGTCACCTAAGCCTTTCAATCTGGCTTGGACCAGGCCTAGAGGACCCCCATCATGGGGTGGGACCCCCTTCATGGTGGGAGAATTCCAGCAGAACGGTGTCTCCTAGGTGTGCAGACATAACAGTAGAAGAAACACGGTCGTGTAAGATAAAGGAAACCATGTAAGCAAAGGCCCAGGGTGATGGCCTGGGAGAAGCCAGGCCAGGTACAACTGGGCACCCCTGTGGCAGCAGTCTGATCGTCATTCACCCCCTCCTTCCTTCAGAGGACATACATCTTCACGTTTCTCCTGAGTTCTCGAGTCTTCATGCCCCCTCATGATCTTCTGGCTCGAGTAGGGCAGATCTGCCTGGAGCAGAGGCAACAGCTGGAGGCTGGGTCTGAGAAGGTAAGCCACAGAGGGGACGGTGGCCCTTTGTCTCCTAGTGAATAGAGAAAATAGTCAGGGTACGGGTCAGCCTGGAGGCCCAGTGGAGGCAGAGCTACTCGGCTCTGCTGCAGCCCTGAAGAGTGGCCCCTCAGGTCTAGAGGTAGAACCTAAAGCTAAGCTGCTGGGACTAATAGCTGTGACAGGGCTTGCACCCTCCTGGGCCGGGTCCCACAGCTAGCTGGCCTTCTGGTCAGTGCCCAGTTCCATGAACTGGTCTTATAGGTCACTGCCACCTCCGTAGGCATCAGGTGGATGTGCCCTCAGGATAGCAACTGCTCACATGGGACCATCCAGTAGTCCCATTGGACTGTTTGGTCCTTCTGGACTCAGACATTGGTCAGGAAGCCACCATCACTCCAATGCCCTGGGGCATGGGTCCGTCCAGGGTCTGGTACAGAAGAAAGGTTGTGCAGGAGCTGGCAGGTCTGCATCAGAGTGCAGTCTGTGGTCCAGCCTTCTGAGCTGGGTAAAGCCTTATGGGATGCAGGCTGGGTCTGAGGAGACTGAGTCCTAATAGCAATAGGGATCTTGAAGACAATACTATGGCTTGTTTTGGGCAGTGGTGATGGTGGTAGGCCAAAGAGGGCCTGGGAGTAGCCATGACAGTGTCAGAGGGCTTTGGCCTGTGTGGGCACAGTTGAGTGTCTTGAGTCTCTCTGATCTCCTCCCTGGGGCAGAGGTTACACAGGCATTTTGAACAGAATAAACAGCCTTGCCCAGCACACTAGTGCGCGCGTGCACACACACACACACAGAGTTTAGAGCTGGGTGCAGGGTCCCACTTGGCTTCCTCCTCAAGGCTACATCTCCTCCCAGGACTTTGGGAGAGAGGGGCAGAGCAGTTTTGCATCTAATGCGATTTTTCTTGCTGCTTTAAATTGGGTAATGTTTAACTATATCAAGCAGAACTACTTTTCTGTCATGGTAGTGGTGTCTTTTGTTTTTTTAAAGGTGAATTTAAGTGAAAAAGTCCACTTCAGAGAAATAAGAAACAAACAAGAGACACATATTGTAGCATAGCTTTGGCAAAACCTTGGATACACACAGGGGCTGTGTGCCCAGCACAGGGCCTGGGAAGGGACATGGCCCTAAGGCAGAGGGTAGCGTGTACTATTGCCACCTTATGGTTCCCTCTGACTTGGGAGTCTTACACATTCCCCCATTGTCCCAGGCCAAGCTGAAGTCCTTCTCTACCAAGATTGTGCAGCTATTGAAGGAGTGGACAGAGGCCTTCCCTTATGACTTCCAGGATGAAAAGGCCATGGCTGAGCTGAAGGCCATCGCACACCGTGTCACTCAGTGCGATGAGGTGAAGTCCTCCTTTGATCCTTTGCCAGGCTTCTTGGGTATTTTTGGTGGCATGGGGAGGCAGTTTCTGCAGGAATATCCTCATATGTGGTCCCTTTCCCTGTGACCTGTAAGAGGGTGGTACCCACAGACAACAGCTTAGCAGGACAGCAATGGGCTGGGTGGACCAGCATTATCACAGCAGTTACTGCCTCCATCCTGGTCTCAGCATCCTCGTGCCTGGGTGGGGTCTCTGGGTAGCTCTAGGAACCTGTCTGCTCTTCCTGGCTCCCAGATGTGTCTTGGCCTTGGTAGAAACAGAACTGAGGAGCTGTATGGCCTCTCCTGAAGATGAAGAGCCCCAGGCTTAGTAGCTCCTGTTTGCTGGGTCGGGAAGCCTGGGGAGAGACTCCTGAGAGGCTAGGGAGTCTAGGACACCACAGCTAGGGACAAAACCCTTCCTGGTGCCTTCTGGGTTCCTCCTGCCATGGGAGGCAGGGAGCAACAGCTGTGCTGACAACCTCTGGGAAAGTTGTTTTCAGACCCACAAATTAAGCCCTAGCCCTGCCTTCTGCCCCTCCCCCTGCAGGACGGGCCCGCTAAATCCCTGCAGTGGCCCACATTGTCATCAAGGGCCCTAAGGTATATGCAGGCTTTGATAGGAGGGTGGGAACTGAAGGTCAGACACAGCCTAGAAGGGAGATGGTTCTCTGTGGTGATGGTGGTGGCAATGCTGCCAATCCACTCCAGCACCTTGATAAAGCCCTGACCCCCCCACCCCCACAGGAGAATGGCACAGTGAAGAAAGCCATTGCCCAAATGATACAAAGTTTGCTGCTGTCCCTGGCTGCCCGAAGCCAGCTCCAGGAGCTTCGAGAGAAGCTCCGGTCACCGGCTGTGGACAAAGGGCCTATCCTCAAGGCCAAGCCACCAGCCGCCCAGAAAGACATCCTGGGTGTGTGCAGTGACCCCCTGGTGCTGGCCCAGCAGCTGACTCACATCGAACTGGTGAGTGCCGCTGCATGCTCTGTGTGGTAAAGGGCAGGGCTGGGCCACACTTGGCATTGCTTCACCACTGGGTGCTGCAAGGATACCTCCCTGCTGCTCCGTCTGGGCCCCGCTAGGGAAGTGAGCATGCCAGCTCTTGCCACTACTTCCACAGGCTAGTTGTGTCTCCACTAGAGCAATGGGTATTTCCGTATCTGGTGTTGGGTCTGTAAGAGTGTGGCCTCCTTGTACGAATGGAAGGGGGGATGGTAACACTGGCCTGTGGTGGCCCCAGGATACAGGAGCGGCCTGGGAGGAGCTAGTTTCTGTCCTGGGCAGGCTCTTTCTGCTCCCGCAATCTCTGTCCCACTCCCTGGAAGCTCTGACACCTCTCCTCCTTGTCTCCTGCTGCAGGAGAGGGTCAATAGCATCCGCCCCGAGGACCTCATGCAGATCATCAGCCACATGGACTCCTTGGACAACCACAGGGTGAGCGGGCACGCTCTGGCAGCCATGGCTGCCAGTCGGCCTAGCAGAGCCTGGCACTTGCACCCTTCCTTCGCCCCGCAGGTTGGGTGCAGGTCCCACTTAGTATGTGGTATGCACTTTGGTGTTCTAGACCATGCCACCCAGTAGGTGCGGCTGTGACCTTCCCGTGATTTATCATGGGGGTTAGTGATGACTTTACAGAGCGGTGTATCCTTGGACTGATGGGTTAGCCTATCACAACAGCTAAGGAGCAGGCAGGCACGGTCCACATCATGCCTTGGTCCTGGAACCTGGCCAGCCACAGTGACTGGCTTGTCCAAGCAAGGTCCCCAGGGCTCCCTGTGACACGCTTTGTCCCTCTAGTGCCGAGGAGACATGACTAAGACCTACAGTCTAGAGGCCTATGACAACTGGTTCAACTGCTTGAGCATGCTGGTGGCTACCGAGGTGTGCCGGGTAAGTTCCAACCATAGCAGATCTGGGTAAGATGGCCTCTCTCACCATCTCAGCAAGGCTGACTGACTCCTACCCTTACAGTCTCAAGTAAATGCAAATGGTGGCCACTTCCAGGACTCAGCCTGCCCCTGCCAGCAGAATCACACACGCAATAATGATTCTTTCGCACGACTTTTGTTTTTACCAACCCCATCCCTGGAGTCAGAACTACTGAGCCAATTATAGTGAGTTCTGTGGTCCTTGGCCTTTGAGGCAGATGGCTTCATTCCTTTTGTGGACGAGGATGAAGCAGTGTTAGGATGTAGATCTAGTCCCCTGAAGATGCAACCTCAGGTGTCTCGCAGCTAAGTCTGATGCCCTCCCTGTATCTTTGCCCAGTGGTCCCTTGGTGGCTCCATGCCGAGGCAGACTCTCTGTTTCCAGGTGGTAAAGAAGAAACACCGGACCCGCATGCTGGAGTTCTTCATTGATGTAGCCCGAGAATGCTTCAACATCGGGAACTTCAACTCCATGATGGCCATCATATGTGAGTATCTAGGTACAAGTGGGCTTGCTTGTGCCACCTGCTTCTCCATGTCCTGACCTCTGCTCACTGTCCCTTCAGCTGGCATGAACCTCAGTCCAGTGGCACGGCTGAAGAAGACATGGTCCAAAGTCAAGACAGCCAAGTTTGATGTCTTGGAGGTACTGGCATCTGTCCCCTCTCTTATTTCGGGTTGTCCAGAGGGTCCTCAGCATCAGAGGGTGGCATCTTTCCTGGCACTCACACACATGGGACTATCCATGTTGGTGGTGGGTGCTTGAGATCCCCTTTGGCCTTGGTGCTTTGGTGGAATCAACACCTAAAGTGAGCCCTGAGGTGTGATCATAAGAGCTTGAACCAGGTGACACTGGCCACTGAGTAGTCAGCATCTCCTGACCCTGGGCCATCTGGGTCCCCAGAGGCTGGCAGACAAGTCTTCTGAAGTTTCACATAGATGTCTTTGATCACAGACTACTTTGTGTTTAGAAAGCCCAGTCCTTGCGCCTTGTGGAGCAGTGAGGTCTAAGCAGTGTTCCTTTGTGTAGTGGAGCAAAGGAAGACTTTAAAGCAGTGCTTCTCAACCTTCCTAATGCCGCGACCCTTTAATACAGTTCCTCATGGTATGGTGACCCCAACCATAACATTATTTCCATTGCTATTTCATAACTGTAGTTTTGCTGTTGTTATGAATTGGATTGTAAATATCTTTGTTTTCTGATAACCTTATTTGACCCCATGAAAGGCTCATTTGACCCCCTAAAGGGGTCATGACCCACAGGTTGAGAAACACTGCTTTAATGGAAGGAACATGGAAGGAGCTGGGCAGGCAGGGCTGTGGCCCTCCTGTGTCCAAGGCCTGCGGGTTCAGGGGCTGCTCGTGGCCTTTCCTTCTCATGTTGACTGCTGGGCCCCTGGGACCATGCCTTCTCCACTTGTCTTCTCAGACTCCACAGAGGGGCATCCTGTGCCTGTTGGAGGGACTCACTCTGTCTTCCCTGTGCCTGCAGCATCATATGGACCCCTCCAGCAACTTCTGCAACTACCGTACAGCCCTGCAGGGGGCAACACAGAGGTCCCAGACAGCCAACAGCAGTCGGGAGAAGATTGTCATACCTGTGTTCAACCTCTTTGTGAAAGACATCTACTTTCTGCACAAAATCCACACCAATCACCTGCCCAATGGGCACATTAACTTTAAAGTGAGCCCAGCCCCTTCAGGTCCCAACATGGGTGGGGCAGGTAGAGCCTTCCTGTGCTACCACAGCTACCAGACAGTGGCTCTGTAGCAGGGGCTGGTGTCCAGGCCTTGCCCGAGGTCTAGAAGGTCCTACAGGGCTGGATGTGCCAGGTGGGTCAGGGCTGCTCTTAAGCCTTAAGGTGTGAGGTGCAGCTCCTGTCTTTCTGGAGGGAACGGCAGATCATGGAGCTTGTTGCCACAGGGCCTGTATTTATCCAGGATCCTGGGACCAGTGCTGTCTCTGCTAAGGAGGCAGAGGAGGAGCTATCCCTAGGGACTTGGGGGTGAAGAGGGATTTAGGTAAGAAGGGACTTAAGCAAAATTCCAGAGAAAGTGAGGGACCAGCCTGGTGGGCTGAGGGTGCCTGGCCAAGGTGGGGAGCAGAACCTGGGGAAGTGTAAGGTGCATTCAGTAAGGGGCAGTTGGGTCCCGTGCATTCATACCAATGCCACAGTAAAGAAAACAGTGCTTGTCCTGCTGGTGCCCCTGTGCTGGGCCTTTCTGGTGAGTGCCTAAGGGTGGAGTCACAGAGGGAGCCTTCTGGGTCCCCATGCAGGAGAGGCATAGGTTCTGCTGTAGCCTGATTGCTTCTGCAGAGGGCAAGGCAGAGTGGCCTCGGGGATTTTTGCCGCCTCTGATGCTGTACAAGCTGCCCTGGTGTCAGCCAGGCCGGCACTGGCCCTGTCATCTTCCTCCTGCTGGGACTAATAACATAAGCAGTAGACAGATGTGGGAGCCGTTTCTCTGGCTCTGAGAGCTGACTTTACGTTTATCCAGGTGACATATAGAACATCCTGTTGGTGTTTTTGTCTCTTCAGAAATTTTGGGAAATTTCCAGACAGATCCATGAGTTCATGACATGGGCACAAGTAGAGTGTCCCTTTGAGAAGGATAAGAAGATTCAGAGTTACCTGCTCACGGCACCCATCTACAGCGAGGAAGGTAAGGGTATCTCTTTGACAGCACACCCATCTCCCGGGGTGCACAGCACACCCATCTCCCGGGGTGCACAGCACACCCATCTCCCGGGGTGCACAGCA
>LOJH01005875.1:17045-33399 GCA_001685095.1 Ellobius talpinus | reverse complement strand
TTAGTTCATTTGTATTATAATGAACAATACATGATTGCCAGATACATTTGGAACAAGTATTTTCATTCAAATTAACATATCAGGTTTTTTTTTCCCCTCTCCAACTTTCAGAGCAAATGTCACATGAGTCCTGAAAAGACCAAGAACACCACATTTTAAGCAGCCTGTTTCAAAAGATGTCTGGGTTTCCTTATGGACACTTCCAGAAAAAACAAACAAACAAACAAACAAACAAACAAAAGAAACAGCTTTCTTATCTCAGAAAACAGTAAGATATAAAGTCTTCACAGATCCCTTACCCGTCCCAATCCTGCTCATTGTGAAAGCACATAACCTTGGTCTAACCTTCGCTTCAAAACCAAGAAGTGCCACTGATGGAGCTTCAGGAAATAAAATAGGTAAAAATAAATAAACAAAAACCCATGCTTAATTTAAGCCTGTAGAAGTCTCCCCCACCCCATCTAATTCAAGAGGCGCAGATATAGAGGAGGAGCATATGTCAACCATCACTAGCCGAACAAAGAAAAATGGTGACTAATAATTCATGGCTTCAACTTAGTCTTTCAAATTTCTCATTGTGTGGCTTTATTTATCGAACGAGGCAAGTTAATAATAATATATCACCAGTTATTTCTTTTGTACAGGAAATGCTAAACTTTAATTAAAGTACAGGGTATTTGTCAAAAGCATTTGCTATCCCAAATCCCACTGCAGGGTAGAGAACAGTTGCCTGATCTCATTTGTAGATGGCTGGATGGGAACCAGTATTCTCTCATTGGCTAGAGGATAATTACACTGATGAATCATAAAACCAGATTGCTAAAAACAGAAACAAAATATAATCAAAAGAAAACCCCTAGGGTCATCAAACCCAGGCTCTCTGCCTTGGGATGAGATACACATATACTTCATTAACAATACTTTCTATCATGTTTTGGCCCTAGATTTAAGGGTGAAGAGGAGACATTCTTCCATCTTCCATGATTTCTTACGATGGACCACGCCCATCACTTTCCTGACCATCTCATCCAGAAGGCCTTCTTCTCTCTCTCTCTCTCTCTCTCATTTATGCCACCAGACTTATTACCACTGATACCATCTACTTTCTCTCCTTCTCCTCCCATTAGTACATAAACTCTGCTAGGGTAGGGTTTTCTTCCCTGCTGTTAACTGTCTCCAGCAGTAGAGCCATCTTAACCATCTTACAGGAGAACAACAGTGTATATTCAGCAAAGGAGAAATTTCCCACGCCTTTTATGTCATATAGCTTTCCCATTCCACCAGTTTTCAAATTAATGGAAAATTTATTAAAAGATAGTTATAGGAATATCACCTAGGAAGCAACAAGCAATTAGTGATTGATCTGATACGAAATGAAACATTCAAAATGTGCATCTATCAAGAAGTTAAGTTTTGTTTATAAAAGTATATGAGCATAATTTTGGGCACTTAAAAGTATAAATCAAACCTGGTATGATGCCAGATACTTGTAATCTCAATATTTAGAAGACAAAGGTAGGAAGATTTCTACAACCAGTGTGGCCAGTGAGGATTGGATTACATAGACATAGACCCTGTCTCAAAAAAAACCCCTAAAAACAAAACAAAACAAAAACACTGCCAGAAAATTCTTTTGATTTTTCCTTTTATCCTGTTTGGGTCCTCACACACTGTCGCAGACATGGACAACTCATGGACTGTCCACTATCTACATTCAAAGCCCAGTGCATGAAAAAAAAACTCTCAATTGAGACCATTGTGCTTTACACTCAGATATTAACAGTGAATCTAGTCATTTCTACCACTCATTGTGTTAAAGATTGACCAAAGAAGAAACACACTCAGAGTTCTGCACTTTTGCTCAGTTTGACATCAGCCTTGGAAAGTCTGTTTGATGCAAGTCAATAGCTAAAGACTATTCCACTTAAACGAGGAAACTGAAGCTCAGAAAGCTTAGTAATTGCCTAATGTCACACCCCTAGAGAGCATGTATTCTTTTATGCTGTTAGAAGTGGAGGAAAAGCTTGAGTATCATCTGCCTAGCCTCTCCAGATTATGATATATTACTGAAGCAGGAGGATTACCATGGATTCCAGGGCAGGATAGGTAACAGTGTTCAGATTCAGTCTTGAAAAGATGGGGAAAAAAGAGAGAAGGAAGGGAGAGAGGAAGGAGAAAAGAATGGAGGAAGTGTGTGTTGGGGGGAATACTCTCTTTAGAGTCCCGGCTGAGGCTGTTCGGAGCAGGGTAAATCAGGGAGTCCCACCGCCTTAGCACATGACCTGCTGTTTTAAAGACTGAGGAAGTCTTCAACATATCTGCGATTCATTTGTGGCAGACCCATCTTCCAGCAGGCACCTTGGCTGAGGAAAACCTTGAAACAAAGATGTCATAGTTTTGCCTAAAGAGATATAACCAGCTGGTAGCAGAACCTGAGCAAAAAGATAGCACGCTGACCTTCCCCAGGGTCACGGTGATAATGGCAAAAAGTGACCCAGAAATATTAAGGGAGTAGCTTGGATGGAGTCACACAATTAGAGGGAGGACAAGTTTAACCCTCAGGGCCAGTGGTTAAGGTCAACACCACACTGCTTTCGAGAACTTTGTCTTCCTTTGTGTCCCTAAAGTATGTACCCATGGTACTCCGATCCTTTCAGGAAGTTAGCTGTCTTTTAACAAAACCAGGGCCATTCCTCAGAACATTCCATTTCTTTAATTATCTACACAAAACACGAGTTTACTATATACTCAATATAGCATAACCTTTTACACTATGACAAAGCCTTTTCTGGATTAAAATGGTTTCATGATGCTCATTTGCAGAAGAAGAAATTGAGATTAAGAAGGAAATCAAGTTCACATACAAAGCACCATGGGAAGAATCACAGATGAAGACCGGAGTCCAAGTTTCAGGGGTGCCCAGGAAATCATAACACAGAACAACAAATGACCTAGGAAAGTGACTGGTACTGTCTTAGAAAGCATTTTATGAGCAAACAATAAAAAATGATGGATAATATTTAATGAGCTCTTACCATGTGCTTAGCACTCCAAGTATCTTACAAGGGTTGTCTATAAAATATCCCTATAAAGAGGAAAACAATTATTTTCATCTTGTGGATAGTGAAATGGAGGCAGGCTATTTTAATTTACCCAGCTGGTAACGGCCAGCAGGTGGCAGAGTCAGAGTTGGAACATGGCTTGTTTTGACAGGACATTGCTTGACCACTGTGATCTTGTACCTCTGCCGGAGAAAAGCAAAGGGGTGGCTCTAAAACTGTGAGAGGAAGTATGGAGAGAGGAGGAGGAAGAGAGAGGTTTTCTGGAGAAATGATGCGTAAGCGGGGGGAGGGGAGACGACGGAATATGAAGCCTTTCTCCTGAGAAGCTCACTGGGTGAGCAATTCAGCAAAGGGAACCACATTTGCAAAACAGGAAAACCCAGCAAAAATAGAGTCTGCTCCTGCAGTGGTGCATTGCTATGTCTTGGATGTGACTTGGACACATAGGGTTTGTTTGTTTGTTTGTTTGTTTGTAACACAGTAGTCACTACGGCAATGTTAAGAGGTAGTGGGAACTTTAAGAAGTGCGGGTGGGGGAGGAGAGAAGAAATTAAGATAGTTCTCATGGGACTATGGAGAGTTTTCTGGGAAGTCTATAGTGCAAAAAATGTTCCTAGTCCCCCCTCCCCTTGACTGTCCCTTCTTATTTTGTCCAGTGTTCTTTCCCTCCTGGGTTAAGTTCCACCATGATACCATCCACCATGCAATGCAGCCACGTGGTTCCCTACCATAGACAAACTGCCAACAGCACCATACCCTTTATGATCTCTAACTGTGAACTCTATTAGCCTCCTTCCTTTGTGAAGCAGTCAGCGGCAGATCGCTTGTTATACTAATGGAATACTGACTAACACAGACGTCAACTTAGAATTAGGTGCTAACTGCACGAAGGTTCGGGTGCCAAGGCTTCAACCATGCACTTCGACTCCAGTCAGCTTCTTCCCAGACCTTGGGGACCTTTATTGTTACAGCGTATCTGTGGGACATCTGTGAAGGGAGTTTGAGCCAGATGGTAGTACTATAGGTTTGATAAGCACATTTAGATGCGGGTTCTTTTCAGCTTCTAAAAGCCTCAGAAGACGATACTGGACGGCAGCCTAAGCTAGCCAGAGTAAGTGTTCATTTCCAATTTTTCATTTAGCAGGGTTTTTTCCCCAGTAATAAAATAATCAAGGCTTTTTTCCTCAAGAAAAGAATGTTTTCTATATATCAATTGTATTAACACACAGTGCCTCAATTAAGCCATCATCTTTGTTTCAATTAAGACATCAAGTAAATCTCCATTTCAATTTAGCCATTTCTCCTAAAATCTTCTCCCACTGCGTTTGTTACATAGTAAACAGCCTGAGAAAGCAAATATTTCAGACAGCACTGTTAGTACTATGGAAAGTTCTTTAGAACAGCAGAGGCCACTGCAGAAAAGCTTCCTGGTTTGAGCCAAAGGATGAACAGAGTTCTTGATGACAGACTTCAAGAAAAAGGGATTCATATGCATTTCAAAAGGGTGCTTCAGTATATGGTTATTATCAGTAGACGCTCACTGTATTTTCCATCATCCATTAGTGCAATCAGGACTACCTCTAAGTAAACAGTATCTGTCAAAGTGCCAACTAATAGAAACATAAAATCATCAATAACAATTAAGATAAGACTTATGAAAGGTGAATTCCAGATGGGAAGATGGCATCCACTGTGTCATTACAGACACATATACCATGCACAGCCATGTGTTCAGACATGTTTAGACATAAAGAAAAAGAGAGGGATTCTAAAGTTATCACTATTATTACTTTTGTCTGCTGCACACTAATGACCCAGATTGCCAATAAATGATGGCCGACTCTCCCAGTTGTACAATAATGATTGTACATGAGGGTAGGGAAACTTCCAATCATGCCAACTTTAGGCAACAGAAGCTTAAGAAGGGATTTGGACTGCGTCAGTCTGAACCACCTCTGCCTTTGAACCCTAAGGAGGTTGCCATTGATAATGTTAAATGGCTACAGGTTGTTCTAATTCAAAAACTGGAAAAAGAAAGTGGTGTCTCCAAGTCATCACTGCTCTACAGCACTGTGTCCTGTGCGACACAAGGTCAGCAACAAATTTGTGAGCAAGAGCCTCCCTGCAGGGTCTCACAGCGTCCAAAGATGAAAGATTCAGAGAGAGCACAGCTGGGGTCTTCCACCCAGGTGCTGTTTCCACGTAAGCACCACTTTTCAGGCTTGTAAACTGAGAGCATTGATCCAGCCCCATGAAGAGCCATTAATTATGAAGGTTTCCTACCTGTGAAGTCCTAAGGGAGAGACATTTAAAAATAGAATGTATTGGATAGATAGGTTGGTAGGTAGGTAGCAAGATAAAAAGATAAATAGATAGATAGATAGATGCATATATAATACATACCTACAAATAGAAAGATGTAGATAAATGGCAGATAAATAATAGAAGATAGGCAGATGATAGGTAGATAGATAGATAGATTGATTGATAGATGCATATATAATACATACATACAAATAGAAAGATGATAGATAAATGACAGATAAATAATAGAAGAGGCAGATGATAGGTAGATAGATATATAAATTGATAGATAGACAGATGATAGATGTTTAAAAGTTGAAATCTAGTAATAATGAATAGTAGTCTAAACTTTACATAGCTGTACTGAGACTTTATGCTAAGAACTACATTTTTTATTACTGATTTTCTAATGAATCTTTATCTTTCCACCTTTATTGGGAAAATACGCTCATCACATTACCACGGTTATCAATCTGGTTGTCATCTGTAAGTCATGTTCCACATATTCTGAGCTGGCAGCTCTCTGTGTGTGCATTCACCATGGCACCCCTGCAGGCTTGGCAGCATCCTAGCCTAGAGTCAGTGCACCCCTGTGTGCTAGGAGCCATTTGTTCCTCCCGAGTAAGACTCCAGGAATCATTGCTGTTTCCAGGACAGTCAACCAATCATCACCTGCTCACTCAGGCAACAGTTCTCAGAATAGGGCTGGGACTCCTTGAGAGGTGGGGGAAGTCTTAAGACAGCTGTAGAGCCCAGGATGCCTACCACCAAGCACCATCTTGTAGCTTGAAAATGGTCCACACAAAGGGGCTTAAATAATCACTATTGCTCCTTTCCATTTTGGACCCTGATAGTCTGTTTTTGGTAACCTCTCTTTGGAGAGGTATCGCTTAACTTCGATGCTCAAAGGGACTACTATGTTGTAAAGGGACTAAATTATCATTCTCCAAGTAGTTGCTATGGAATGGACCCTGATCATAAAAAACGTGCCTGGATTTCCTTGAAAAATGAAGAAAGATACAGAATAGGTTGCTGAATAAACTATTTAAGGACTTTGGAACAATGAAGAGGACTTAAGCCAAAAACATGAATGATTTTGTCATCTTCCATGACTTTTCTTAGTCTACTTAAACTGTCAACAAATGATTCTTCAGAATATTTCTCACACCTCAACCGGTTCTGGATAAATGTAAATATTGGGTTCTCTTAGCTCACTTTTTGCTTAGAGAGATGTTTCTCTGGACAGTTTAAGGCTTGCCGGTTGGACACAGGAGGCTCAGTAAGAACCACTGAGTATTGCATCATTGACTTTCCTAAGGAGTTTCCTAAGGAGTAAGGCCTTCTCTTATTCCATGTCTATACCAATGTCCCGCACACCCAGGATTCAATATGCCATGCAGAAATACTATCATTTTTCTTTTTTCATAGGATCACAGTTTTAAGCTCAGAAAACTCACAGGAATGTAGAGTTGGTTTTTTGTTTTGTTTTGTTTTTACTCTTTGGAGACCACCAGCCAGCTCCCAAATAATCACATGGAGGTTTATTCTTTCTTATGAATTCCTGACCTTAGTTTGGCTTATTTCTAGTCAGCTTTTCATAAATTAAATTATCCTGTTTAACCTTTGCCCCTGGGAATTTGTCTTTCTCTATTTTATATGCCTTCCTTTAATTCTTACTCTGTGGCTTGCTGTATAGCTGAATGACTGGTTGCTTCTTTAATCACTCCTTCATCTTCTCTTCCCAAATTTCTCTTCCTATTTATTCTCTCTGACTGCCTTTCCTTTCTCTTCTCTAGCTATTGGCCATTTAGTTCTTTATTAGACAAATCAGGTGTTTTAGACAGGCAAAATAACACAGCTTCACAGAGTTAAACAAAGGCAGTATAAAAGAATGCAACACATATTTGCATCATTAAACATATATTCCACAGTTTAAACAAATGTAACGTATCTTCAACTAATATTCCACCACAGAAATAGTCAAAGCCAGCAAGGGCTTTGAGGGATTCCAGTTATTCACCTCAGAGACTCAGCTAAGACCGTTTCAGATTCTTCAGATCAATATTTTAAGGGCACTGAGATCTATAAGTGTTTTGGCTCCTATACAGAGCAAAGTACTTCTAGACATATCATATCATCAAAAGATTTCTAGCTCAACAACAGATTACTATAATGTTCTTGGCTATTAGAGTTTATACTGCTATAATGAATGAGACATGATTAATCCAAGTCATAAAAGAAATGATAATAACAACCATAATTTCTTATATGGATATAGTGAAATCTTTTAAAATTTTTTCATAAACTGCAAACAATTTTCATGCATGTTTAGCTAGTTTATTATAAAAACCTTGGAGGGGATAAAGGGAATATTATTAACCAACTATTAACATTTTACAAGTTAACAAGTAAGGACACTGGAAACTCAGAAAAGTGATTGGACCCAAGTCTCAGTCGATTAGCAGTTGAATTTGACTAGCTTCTGGGTCATGCTACTAATGAGTTTATGTCTTTGGTGGCTGGCCTCAAACTCAGGTTCTAAACCCCACCATTGTCATCCTACCTAGATAGTTCTTCTTTGTTCACTATTTTATATAGGAAGGATCCCCGGGGAATAAAGTTTTCATTTTGAAATCATTGGGTTAAATATGACCTTAGCCCCTACAACCTTGAAAGTACAAGAGCGGACATGAGGGTTGTATTTCCTTGATGTTCTAGTGCCCTGTCCTCACTGTCTGGAAGAACTCAAGAAGCCTGGCATGGAGGTAATTTAGCAGCCTGCTGTGTTCTCAAACAACGGCCCGTAAACAATGATTGGCCAATTTCATTCTAATCTTTTCAATTTTGCTCTAATTAAAATCAAGCTGCAGCTTTCAAACAGTTTAATTAAGGCTGATTGGAAGAGGTGGGGAAGGGAGAGTCAAGCTTAGAGGAGGAGGAAGAGATCACTGTTTGGTGAGTCACACTGCCCTTTAGAGCTTAGGGATGTGAAGAGGGCACCAGAAGTGGCATGTCTGTGGAATCAACACGAAATGCAATAGATTCTTTGCAGTGAAGGGTCCAGTGAAATCATAAGACCAGAAGGGACTGAGCAGGATACCGAGTGCTGTCCAGGCCCAGAAACCCCATCTTTGCCTTGACCACTCAGCCTGCTCTTCTAAAGCCCACCTGTTCACCTGTGGGGAAAATGACCCTCCTCCCCATGGCTCACCTCCTGTCGTGCTGGTTTCTCAGCAAGCCCACAGTCCCTCCTGTCCTCCTCCCCAGTAGACTTCATCCTCAGCTTCCCGTCAGCCATTTCACTTCAAGATAATTCCCACAGGCTGTAGCTCCTTCCAGTACTCTTAAATTTTTACTCATATTGAAATGAGATAGACCATCTGCTATTTAGATGCATTTGCTTTCTATACAGGATCCTTTTATTTGGCCAACTATTAGTTCTTATAAGAATATCTACATCTCTAGCCCTTAAAGTTCAACTTTTACTTCTTGCACTTGACTTTGTCAATGTATTTCTTTCTAAACACCCTCAGACTGATGTGTTCCAAGACAGCGAGTGTTCATTGGATGCAAGTGACAGTACATTGACTGTGTCATCACCTTCATCATCACTCTCATGCTCTTCTTGAACATTATCATGGGTCCAGTCTTCACTGGGCTTCTATGCCACCAGGAACGGGACTGGATGTTTTACATGTTTTAAAACCTTCATGGAGATCATACAAATGTCATTATAGTAGACTGAGTCATCAATCATGCCTGTTTTGGGGCCTCAATACATGGCTCAATAGAACCAGTCATTTCTCAGGGCAGAACTTATTTCTCAGCCCCATATACTCAGACTGTGGTTGTATTACTTTGCTTTGGGCAAAGGAATGAAGGCATAAGAGACAGTGTGACCATTCCTGGATGATTCCTCAAGAGCCATTATCCATCATCTCTCTCTCAGCTGCTCCTCTATCCTCTCTAGGAAAATCACATGCTCAGGATATTCTTCTAGTTCTGTTCTTTTAGCTTTGACCCTAAAATAAGTACCATTAGGAGACAGACCTAATGACCCCTTGCCCATCTTAAGCATGAGGCAAAGTTCTTGCAGCGGATACATACACATGATCTGAAGAAATGACCATTTTAACCTACTGAATATTGTTCTATTTTATATGCATAATAATAGTAAATATTAAATAATACATACCAAGCATTTCAGTTCGATTTCATATCTCGACTAGCAGACAAGAATTTCAGTATCTTTATCAAGGACACACAGTTTGCCAAGTGATGAAGTCTCTGTTCTTTCTAGTCTCCACTTTCCCATTATTCTTTCACTTGACTACTGTATCATTTCTAAAGATAAAGCATTATTGTATAACAATGTAACTGAGAAATAAGTTCTGTCCTCATATGTGAGTGATTCTTCTGAGCCATATCATTTTGTGTATCATTTCTAAAGATAAAGGCATGGTTATGTAGCAGTAATTTTGTGATCACCAAGCACCCTACATCACCTTAAAGATCTAGCCCTTTTGTCATAAGACACACTGAAGGAAGGTCACCTATATCCTAATTTGTGAAGCTGACACTTTCAACTTAAATTTGGGACTCTGCATTCTACTTTCTTACATTTCACCCTTTGTGGAAGAGATTACAAAGTTGTGCTGTAGGCTATTTCCATTTTCTGTCTTGGACTCACAGATGGTCAAGCCTCCCTGCTCCCCACTCCCATGAGTTTCTCTTCATGCTTAGCCATGTAACTGAATTCTACACAATAGAAGGTAAGCACAGGCCTAGAGGACAAAACTCCCATCCTGTTCTTCATGTGTTCTCTTTCCTCATCTATGAGGATCCAGAAGAAAGCTGGATGTCAGGCCTTGAGGAATGGCAAAGACGCTTAGGTCAAGAGAGTCTCAGCCCAGAATGAAGTCCTCAAGCAATCTGTTTGAATCCTTCCTATAAATTATATTTTAGTGTAAATGAGCAGAAAAGGGTAGACTATCATGCTGTCAAGATTTGTGACACTGTTTGTTTCAGCACTTAGCCTGCTCCGACTAATACTATCTGAATAATATCAGCCTGATTTTCCAACCAGGTGAAATATTGTTGAATCTTATTGTCAAACTAGCAAGGGTATGTTTTGGTGACTTGTATTATGTGTGCAGTATGCATGGCCAAGCAGGTGGGTCTTCATTTCTCAGCTCATCGGTTCTCTCTTCTAGCTTTTGGATACACGTGGAAAATGGTATTGGTCTTGCAGCTCTCATGTGTAGGCTATTGGATCTTGTCGGTGAAGGTCTCCACAGTGAGAGCACCATAGCCATGAAGGATTTATTTTAAACTGTCATATAACTATAAAATCAAAAGATTAACTCAGGCTACAGTTAAAGAGAGTAGTGCATAGATTTGAAGCGATAAATTTCATTTATGCTTGGATTTCCATATAGTAAAACAAGTTTGACAGAGGGATACTACCTTTCCTCTATTTGTTTAGATTTACCACTCTGGTATTTTCCATATTTACCTCCCTCACACACATACACAAATACTAATCATCTATCTTGAAGTACAACAAATCTAATTTTAGTAATCTCTGAATAATTAAAGTATTGCTATTCTACCAGTTTTACTGTTGAGAAAATGAAGCTCAGACATGCCAAAGCCACTTATACAATGCTACGCATCTATCAGAGCTGCAGCAGAAATCCAGGAAGCCTATTCGAGAGCCTATAGTTTCAACCACTTCTGTAGGCTGCATCTAATTCAGTCCCACACGATCCAACTGCTACTGAATGGTTTTTGTCCTCTTTTTTCTGTCTTTCTATGGTGTAGACATGGTGCTGATAGAGGAAGATGATATAAGATGTGTTCTTTGCCCAAAAGATCTCACAGACAAGTGACAAAAAAAGAAAAAACAAAAAGATAAGTAAGCACACAAAATTGTGAGGTCTATTGCAGAAATAAGGAGATGAGAATCTTGATAGAACTAACCAGCCTTCTGGCAGGAGTCAAAGTGGATTTGTTTGGAGGGTGTGTAGGAACTCAGCAGGAAGATATGGAAATAGCTTTGCAGGAACAGGACATGAGACACAGAAAGACATGTTGTCAAATAAGCTTCCTGTGCCTGGGTGGATCTCTAGCTATGCATTAGGGCTGGAACAATGGAAATGAGAACTCAGTGGCTTGAGTTTAGTACCCACTGACTATTGGTAGAAGAAGGACTAGATGAAATTGCACCTGAACTTTATCCTTTGGGTCAGAGGGACCAAATGACAAGATAGAGTTCAGATGAAGACAAAAATACAAGTGGTCAATGTTGAATCCAAGAGAAGGGAGAAGGCTGGACTTGGAACCATACAGTTTGGATGGGGCAAGGTTAGAGTAGAGGTGGCAGTCTCAGCAGTGGCAAGGCTGCTCCTATCAGGAAGGACCATAAGAGACACAGGAGTGCGGTAGGACAAGTTTTGTTCTGGTCATCGGTTTACCACCAAGATTAAGCCCAGGCATACAAAGTCAGAGGAAACTGGATGCGGGTGGGGATATTAGAGAAGCTGGAAAACAAAAGTCAGAACATTTTCCCTACATTGAACTTGAATAAAAACTTTCTACCTTCTTTCCTCATTTCTTTACATATTTCCAACTCTGGCAGCTGTGGTACTTCAGCTCCTAAGATATGACCCTGTGTCCTGATGTGTGCCTGTGACCTCGAGCCAGCGCTGCTCACCATCCAGAACTACAGAGAATGCTTCAAGAAGAGTTGGCTGTCAGAAGCTCTAACGTGGGCAACAGTTCGTAAGAACTCCGAAAGTGAGCAAACAAGGATAGTCCCTGGGAACTAGAATTGGCTTAAAGAGAGAATCTTGTCAAAATAAATTCCATTTGTTTTCTTTAGGAAGAGAGATAAAACTTGGAGTGTTAGGGTAAAATAAACAAGAACGGCTTAGGAGAGGATGTGTGTGGGGAGAGGGAGGAGGAGGCCTGAACCTCTGGAGGTGCGCTAGAGCTGCGAGGAACATGGAATGGCATAGGCTTAGCTCAGAGAAGAGAACACAGAGTCAAGAGCAGTCAGTGACATTATGGGGAGAAAAACAGATTCCATTTCAGAAAGATCTTCATAGCATCTGAGAACTGAGGCAGGAGGATGGCCATGAGTTTGAGTTTCAGCATTGGCTTCATAGTGAGTTTCACTCTACCTGGGCTGTGGAGTAGGGATCTCTCTGAGAAAGATAAAAGAGGGAAGAGAAAAGGATATAAAAAAGGAGAGAGGAAGGGTGTGGGGAGAGAGAAGAGAAAGGAAGGGAGGAAAGGAAGGGAGGAGGAAGGGAGAGAGGGCATCATAGTTTTTTTGGTTTTTTTTTAAGCTCCTGCTCAATGGAAATGGGCTTTGGTAAATCCCTGTGCTGGGAACTGCTCCAGCCAAGCTGTTTAACCACCATTGTGAGACTGTAGAACTGGTTGTCCGTGCTAGCTGGGAAATGAGTGATTTTTGAGTTTCCTTCTAATTCAGACATCCAAGTATTACTTAGTTCTTGTGGTGAAGCCATTTCATGTCATCAGACTTTCTTGCTCACCCAGATACTCTCTGTGCACATTTGGCTCCTCGTCTCAAGCTCATAATCCCCATAGTACTCAGTTCTAAGCTTCTGCTCTGGCTGTGACATTCAAGTGCCAGAATGCAAATGGCTTTTTTAGTTCTTGCAGAAACCAAAAAACCATATTGTCAGCCTCAAGCCACATTTTTTCCTATGAAGTCACACATGCACGTGACTATTTCATGAACCAGGCCTACTTTGAAAGATTCTTATAGCCTCCTTGCCTCTCCATGCCCCCTTAATCAAATTCATAATTTAGAACAGATACAGAACCAGCAAGTAAGAGTTTGGTTTCTCTGCCAAAGTTTACCTCTGTTACTAATAAACCAATGATGTAGCCCATGGCAAGGGATCATTAGGTGTTTACATGCCTCTGTGCATCCACAAGAAGTCATTCCCCAAAGAACCTTCTTTCCTGTCCTTCCTTCGTCACTAGCACGTCCCCAGGTGAGCCCCAGGCTCTCCTGACACACTAGGAGAATGAGAATTCTCCCAGGCCCTGGGGTTGTAATGAACGTTCTGCCTGCACAGTGTTCTTCCCCCCAGAGCCTCCTGCCCAGGGAGTGAGACGTGGTGTTCACTCTGAATCACTGGCATGAAGAGTTTATTTTCTGCAGAGGTGGGGGAAAATAGGTAAAACTCTGTTTTGGGAGAGAGCCTGGTAGGAGTGGGGTGATGGAATCATGGCACAGCAATGCCGCAGATTATAAGACAGGCACAGGACTCCCAACCTAGGCCCCTCTCACTCTCCCATCTAACAGTACAGGATAACATGGAAGTGATGTCAAGCAGGACCGTCTGAACACATACTAGAAACCTTGTCTGTACCTATTAAAAAAAAAACAACAACTTTTAAATCCAAATTTGCAATTTCCCAAACAACAGATTATTTGCAATATTGCAAGTTTCCTTTGGTTTTCTATAGATAGCCCTTGAAATAAGAGATGCATCCAAATGGACATGAATATTGGTAAATCAGTGTCTACCTCCTCCTAAAAGTTAGGACCAGGGATTTACTCAAATTTACTTAACATTGAATTTTTATAAGCCATTGCCAGGCAAGAAATAAGATATTATATCTGGGAAATGACATTAAGGGCCCCTCCAGTAGAGGATCCGGTTTACAGAAATCCGATTTACACTGTATCCCGTGTGGAAAAATACAGTGGTGCGAAGCTCACATATACAGAACTTGCCATGGGGGAGACTATTTTAGGAGAACTCAGCTTGGCTTCCTCTAGCTCGGGGTTCCCCAGTGCCTGAGTGCTGATGGGGAATTCTGATGGAAAGTGAGGATTGCAGGAACTCAAGGCAGGACAAGCCACCTTACAGCCCCTTGAGGCCTGTCTTCACTATGTCAAGATTCTACTGGGATGCTAAAAAGAAGAGAGATTGCATGTCAATATGGTGGGGCATAATTTCTCTGGGAATATTAAGTATCCCTAGCTCAGATGATTTTTTTAACTGCACAATGATCATTGAATAGCCAGGCTTCCTATGAGCACTGAAACTTCCTAGTGGCTGTGAGAAAGCTTTTAAAGTTCAAGATCTTCACTCATTATATGGGTATAAGAAGAGCACACCCTCGTATAATTCTTATTAGAAGGTTTTTAAGTAATGTATGTTGAATGTTGAGCTGGGGAGATGACTTGGTGGGTAAGAGTACCTGCTACATGGTGTGAGGAACTGAATTCAGATCTCAGCACCCACAGAGAATGTCAGGTGTGACTGCAAGTTTCTTGAATGTGACCCTAGAGCTGGAAGGTGATGAAAACAGGAAGATTGTTGAGGGTTGTTAGCCACCACCAGTTCCAAAAAAGAGTCATCTCCTGGTATAGGGGGAGACTATATCTCAGTGAATAAGGCAGAAAGCAAGCCAAGATGCTCAATAGCTCTGGTCACTGCCAAAGGCACAAGCATGTGTAAACCAACATGTAATATGTACACCACACATCCATGCACAAATGTTGAATGTTTATATTAGCTCTTGTTTATGAATACCATTAATATTAGTGAAGAGAGCATTCCTTGCTTTTTTATCTTAAAAAACAGTGCTAGGCTAGAGACAGAGCTCAGGGATTAAGGGCACTTTCTGTTCTTGCAGAAGGGCTGGAGCACCCATATTGTGGGTTCCCAACACCCATATTGTGGGGCACACAACCACCTGTGACTGCTGTCCCAGGTTATCTGATGTCCTCTTATGGCCTCTGCAGGCACACATGTGTACACAGACAAAGACAGAGACGCAACTCATTCACGTGCCTTTAAATTAAAAATAGATCTTTTAAAACTGAGAAATAAAAATATTCAACTAGTTATGGTGGTCCTTGCAGAACCAGCAAGTTTCTTTGCCCCTCACCCATTGCTTCCCACAGTAAGATCAGGAGTCTGGAGAAATTCACTTCATTGGGGTCACCCTTGCATAGCACAGGCTATGCAGCAAGCAATCTGCTCACCAATGCCTGCAGTCTTTGGGACACTCCGGCCTCAGGCAGTAGACAACCCTCTGGCTCTCTGCCCCTCCTCACAGGCCACTTACCTGCCCTCCTATCTATGTCACCCATTGAGACCAGAGCCATTTCCCTTAAGACTGGGTCAACCCATCAGCTGAATAAGTCAGCTCCAATCGTCTTTAGCTTAGGACAGGGATGAGATGGAAGAGTTAGAACCCCTCCCTCATTTCACTCTAAACTTTGATTGGAAAACTTACCTTCACCATCTTGTAGTATGTTTAGCTGTTTTTGATCCTGAAGAGGAAGCTGGGCAATTGATGTTGGAGTCAAACTCCTCTCACAGGCTCACAGGGGTCTTTTAGTGCACCACAGACCTTAGCCACCCTGAACGGCTTTCATTTAGTGGCCTTCCTGGAGGGCTGATCTCCCTGTGCCTGGACTGTCCCCCCCATCCCCCCAGCATTTGTGGTGTCAGCTCACTTAGATACTAAACAGGTGCCTCATGTTCAAAGGCCTTGTTGTGGGCCACTCTCCGTTCCAAGCTCTGTGTACTGAAATAATTTTCTGGTGGGAGATGTGGGAAGCTCTGAGATGGGAGAAACGCAGCAGATGCTGAATAAAGAAACAAAAAAAAATTGAGAATCTCTGACCCAGAAAAAGCTCATCTCTTGAAAGATGAAGAAAAGAAAGAGAAGAAAAAGGAGCATGTGACTAGCCAGTGTCCCTGTCTGCTTGTGTCTGTGTCGTGACAGTTTCTAGAGGCACTCTTCCTCCCTGCTCTAGAGTGTCTGTAAGTAACAATTCATTCATAAATAAAATTAATTATCTCTTGAAGCAAAGATTTAATCTTTTTCTCTGCCTGACTGACTCAAGATCTCTCTACTAAATCTTGTCTGAAAACGTAAGTGAGCCTGATCTCCCTCCTTGACCACCCTGGTAGCTCTCCTTTCTT
>LOJH01005875.1:1522-16953 GCA_001685095.1 Ellobius talpinus | reverse complement strand
TCTTTCTTTCTTTCTTTCTTTCTTTCTTTCTTTCTTTCTTTCTTCTCTCTCTTTGGTGTATGTACGAGCAGGTAGGCACTATAAATGCTAGACAAGAATGCGGAGTTCAGTTCAGTGCGGACAATCACGGGTACTAGTACTTGACTTCCACCCTTTTTGAAACGGGGTCTCTTGTTGTTTCCCACCATAGACACCAGGCTATCTGATACAGGAGCTCCTGAGGGTTCTCCTGACTCTGACTCCTATTTTCCCATGGAAGTTTTGGCATAGCAGAAACACCACTGAACCCAGCTTTATGTATGTTCTGGGGAGTCATAGTCAAGGAGTCCTCATGCTCCCACGGCAAGCACTTTTCCCACAGAACATTCTCGCCTCCCAAGTCTCCCTTCGTTTCTTGCACATTTTGATTTTCATATTTTCTCTCTACTCTTGTAATCTTAACTCAACTTGGATATGACCCTAAAAGGGATGGGTGTGTTTGGGATAACAGTCATTATGTTCTGGGGGAACTTGGGCCTGGCTTTCTAACTCAGTACCCATGAACCAGGTCTCTCTACCAGTCGTTCGGTGTTGTCTTCCTCTTAGATCTTGAGGAACTATGTCTCAGTGTGTTTTCCAGTGTCCATTCTGTTACTCAAACTGCTCCTGATTCTCTAGAAATTGTTAGGATCCTATTTCTCTCTCTTTTGTACCCTGTTATAGTGCCTAGGATGCTTTTGACAAGAGATGCTCCATAAGTATTTGAGTAAAGACCTCATGAGCAAATGCATGATGTGACAAGATTGCTTTCATCCATGCTTTAAGCACAAATGATGCCAGTTTTGCATTTGAACACCTAGCATTATAGAACTTTAAAGAACTGCTTGCTATTTTCTCACCTGGTAAGTACTGACAATCCGTTTTTTCAAAGTAGAAACAGGAAGAATTTCATTTGGCATTATCTTTCTTGTTCACAGAAGTACTTTTAGTTTGTTTAATATACCCCCAATGTTATAAAATGGCATACCCCTACTTCTGAGAAATCTTTAAAATTGAACCCTATAAGAAAGCAGTGTCAAAAAGATACTTTGAGCATTTTTGAAGCAAATACATAAGAACAAGAAGAGGAGGGCCATAGTCTTACATGTCTTGACATTCATAGTTGCCACATGGGATTGGCTGCCTGAGACCTAACCACTTGCACTCCCCAGGGTCTGTAACCCCACCCCACCAGTTCTCCCCAGCAGATTCTCCAGCCACCCACCAGGGCTTGTCTAAGCATTCCATTTTACCAGTCCCCAAACCTATGCATGCCAAAAAATTGAGCACTCTCTCCAAATGAACTCACTTAGAAATTCAATCCAGTCAATCCCCTTATTTCATGGTTTGTTATTTCATGAAATCCAGTGAAATATTAAGCAGAGCTGTCTCTCTAAAATGCCTGTCAAAAATACCAGTTGCTCTGCTCTGAACTTCAGGGTTGTTTCTTTATAGCCTTGCTCCAAGAGAACAGTACACATTTTCAATTAGTCCTCAAATTTCAGGACTTCATATAGGTGTGCAGGTGTGGTAGGTTTTCACAACAGCCGACAGGAGTTTGCAAAAGGAGAACATGCTGAGGCTCAACTTCTAGACATTTCCAGAATAAAATTCTTTGATGAACCAAAATGCCTTATGTTGGGTCTACAATCTAGATTAACATTTATGTTGGAATGGTTATTCAGTTAGTCACCACCCCACTTTTAGTTACTGCAACGTCTAAACCATTTTGTTCAGTCTTTTCCTGTGTCCTCATTCCTCTCATCTGCGAGAGTGTCTGTAACCATGACTGCAAACTCATCCTTGCCATATGCCTCAAAGTGTGATCAGCTTTGAATCACACCAGTTGATGGCTATCCCTTTCCATCTTCTGTCTCAACAAGCTCCATGTAACCAAAATGTAAACCGAGTAATGATTTTGGAGATCAACCAGTTTTCTTGGGTTCTGGTCTTTCTCCAGAAATTTCTTTCTTGCCTGTTTATGCTCCTGAGACCATGGCTCCGTCGGGAGTCCTGCAGCAGTACGATAACACAAGCTTTCTCTGTCTCACTTGCTGTAATGAATGCCTAAGAAATCGCTGGGATGTACCTAAGCAGATTGAGGTTGCCTTTGGTTGCCATTTATTTATGTGGATCGTGATCTCTTAATTGGCGATGGTGCCTCTCCCAAGGTTCGCTGTTTATCCAAATCGGTATTTGCTAGTCGTCGAGACGTGGTCTGGATGATAAATCAGCTCCGGTGCTCCTTCTGTGATTGCATCCACAGCTGCTCTCTGCTCCTCACCTCCCCATCTCCCAGGAGGCGCCCACAGCCTGCTCCGAGGCCCCGCAGCCTTCCTGCTTCTAAAGTTTTATTCCAAGCTGCTACAACTATTCTTATTAGTTCATGTGCCTTGGTACTAATGACTCCTAAACTTAACCTTCCTCAACTGCTTTTCCCTTCCATTTGTAACAGTTTCTGTTCATACTCTCCACTGCAGATGCACCGTGAGGGACGATGACTTCCCATAAGACCATTTCTCTTTGTCTATCCCGGTCATCCTTGCCCTTGGTTTTGTTTTGGGGATTGTGGAGGCCCAAAAATGGGAGCCTATTTCCACCTTGTCTGATGGTCAGAGAGTTTCAGCTTGCTGGAAGTTGTTGCCATTCCACTCTGACCCAAGGTCAGAGAGTTGGCACTTACGTCTCTTCCTTCAACGTTATTGTCTGTTTCTACCTCAAACAAAGGTCCCACCTACATTTAGGTCAGAGTTCTGCTCTCTCAAGGTTACTGTCAACAGGTGTGGCTAATATCCAGCCCTTATATTTCAGGTATAGAGAAGTAGATATGTTTCTACTTCAAACAAAAGTTTAAGTAACCAACTAAGTTCCTACTCCCTTAGGGAGATAGCAATGGATTTCACCCAGGGATTGGTTTGCCTACAGAATGTTTTGGTCTAGGGTGTGAGCATTACAGAATGTTTAACTAAGAATGTGCCCCACAACCTTCAACTGGTATGTTCATTTTCTTGTATCCTGTTAATAAAGTTTTTTTTATCTTACTCCTACCTTTTGGGGTTGGGGGTATTTTAAGCAAATGGAAATTAAATGCAGGTAATTTTAGTCTTCACTGGAACTCCCTTCTGGCACTATCCTATGATTTCTGTTTTATTATTTTCATTTGTGACTCCATTCTCTTTACTAGTTTTCTAATTTCCATGCCCCTACCCTGGTAAGTGATATTTTTGTTGAAGCTGGTCTCTGACAGGTGATAAGGTCTTTGTATGCCGGCCCAAATTGGTCTTAATCTTGTGATCCTCCTGCCTCAGCCTCATGATGCTGGGATTACAGGATGTGCCACCAGGCAAGGCTCTGCACCACGGTCATGGTCATTCTTGTTCTCTCAGCTCCACACACTGAGTGTGAACAGTGCAGTACTCCTCAAGCTTTGAGGCTGATTTGGAGCTTGTTCAAATGCCAATTCTGATTCTGTGGGTCTGGGGAGAGACTGGAGAGGTCTGTCTTTTCAATAAACTGTCAGGAGATGCCAATGGGTCTAATCCATAGGCAATAAACTCTTATATGTAAGTCAAATACTTGGTCCTTCCTATCACCTTTTATTATCAGATCCCTCTTTGCATTCTGTTTGATTCCAAGCAGATTGTGTTTTCTCAGGGTTATCACTGTGCTTCCTGCTGGAAAGTTCCTGTCTTGTTCATTGTCACAACCACCACATGCTTGGCTGCTGCCTCTGTGAATCTTACATGAACTTGGTTTTGAGCTGTTTTCTTCTGAGAGTCTAGAAATTTGTGGAGTTTTTCCAGAATAAAATGTTCTCATCTGTCAATGCAATTATTTGTTTAATGGCTTGTTTTCTTCTCATCTCAGACTTCCAATGTAACCTAGACCATTCCTGTTCAAAAAGAGTTAGGTGTGTGCAGAGGTGGTAAGGCCAACAGTCTGAGTTCACACCTGGCTTTGCTTTTCTGCCAATCACCATATTATGTTCACTGTTCTGCATGATTCCCAACTTTCTCAATTTTAATATATTCTTTCTTAGTTTTAAGTGTTTTATCTTAGAGGCTTGGATTTTTTCCAATCCCATGATTATCTCTCTATTAAAACTTTAATACAAAAAGAAATTAAAGAAAAAAAACCAGACTGCTCATTACTTTGATTTGTAGAAGAGAGAGAATGGAACATTACTGCTAGAGGGTTTTGAGAAACCATATTTACATTTGCATCATCTCAATTTAGGGGCCTGATTAGGTTGTGTGTTATGATGAAGATGCACTTAGCAGTCAAAGGGAAGTGGCGTGGGCTAGAGTAATGAGCAGGAGACTTTAAGCCAGGAGCCCCAGTGCTATTTCTGGCTGTGATTGGCTACCTCTCTGACCTTGAACAACTCTATCTCAATGCCAATGACCCTAATAGGCTCTTTCTGCCTTATAGCATGGCTGTGAGAGGTTAGGCACTTAAGTGTTTATTATAGAGGGACTATGAAGTGAATGAAAGGTGAGGACAGTTGGGGGTCTCAAATGGAACTGGAGACAGGATCTCCATTCCTACAGCTCGTCTAAGAAGTCTGTTGAGAGATGGTGTCTAAGAAGTGGGACGATGGTTCAGATCATGTTTCTGTGGGAGAAACAAATCCTGAGAGGTTAGTCAGAGGGATTTTAAAGCTTTTAGGGAAAATGCCAAGACCATCTTATTATTTATGGGGGCTTAACCGGACAGCCCACACTCGTTTCCTAGCAGCACCACACCCAGGATCAGGGAGCTTGCAGTGGTCAGCCTCTGGAGGACATACCCGAGGATTGATGCTCTGTTACCCATGACTGCGGGAGCAAGATCTAAGCCTGTGATGTTTCAAAGTAGGCCAAAAGTCGCCTTGCTCCCTCCAGTAGTCCTTGTGGTCAGTAAGAGTATTGTGAGAGGCTTCAATTGTTCTTCATTTGAGAGCCTCCCTCGTAAAGGGTCAGATTGAGGGGTAAAGGGTAAAGTGTTTTAAAACAACAAACAGAGGAACTCTCCCATTCTGCGTAGGCTTCTGCAGACTTTGTAACAATCACAGCTATGTTTCCGATCACATCTTACCATTTTTGCCCAGACTAATACTTACCAAAACAACCTAATATCAATAAATGATATTTATTAACCACTAATTCAAGTACCTTGAATCAACCAGCTTATTATACCAGTCTTTGAGGTGGTCACTGTTATTGCCTTCACTTTACAAATAATGACACTGGGAAATAAAGTAGTAGTTCACCATTAAGTAGTTCACCAAACATTGTATAGCTACTAAATTTCAGTTCCACAACTAGAACCCAGGACATCTTGCTCTAGATGGACATCTTAAGCACCTACGCCTATAGAAAGCAATGTAATGGAATAAGCACCTTTCTCCGGAAGTCCGTGAGAGACTAAAATTATTCTGGAATGATTAGTGATCTCCTCAAATTGAGAGTTTAGTCTGATAGTTGACTAAGGATAGATACGTGGGGTCAGGCGGGTTACTAGTAGGCTCTTGCTGCTCAAGCATTCGCAGCTAAATGGCAAGGAAGGCCCCCATTTTTATGGCTGAGACAGTTGCCAAGTAACTCCCCACCTTGCATTCCAACCCCCTAGGGAAATCTTATTCTTTGCTATCAATTGATTTTGTCTTTATATAGAGAGCATAGACGGATACCATCTGATTTCAACGTACCAAAAGCTCCCTTAAAGGATAAAATGAAAGACTCATTTTTCTTGAGACACAATAATTTTCAACAAAACCTTTCTGACATTCTCTGTCAACTCTTTTCTTTCAGCCCCTTTGAATAGTAGGGGAGAAATTTGGGTCCAAATCAGTGTATATTTTCCCGGTTTCCTGTGATCTGCTTTAGTCAGCATAAGCAAGGTCCTGAATTTTCCAGAGGCAATTGCTGTGGGATCCAAAAAGAAGAGGGATAAAAAAGAATTCCCAATGGGAAAATATAGAGCCCTACCAATATCTACAAAGGCAACATTGTTGCTTAATCACTGAAGCCAAATCTCCCAGAAGGCTCCTGGAGCCCTGGCATGTGACCATTCTTCTCTAGCACGCCCCCCCACCCCAAGGGTCACAAGTCAGAATGCTGCATTCCTTTTGGAATGACCGGTTACTGTTTCCCCAAGTTCAGGTTCAGGTGCAATAACTGACCCCAGAAGAACTGACCAGCACAAGTGTAAGAGCTTTTGTCAAATTAAATGACCAGAAAAACCATTACTACCTGATAGAGGGTTGATGGTGCAGAAGAGATTAGAGACCCTCCATGGACCAGTTCTAAGCTGCTGCCCAGGCATTAACTGGCTGCCAAGGTATCCATACTTGGGTCTGGGGCTTAGAGAGGGGGAAAGATTCTTGGTAGATACCAAGAAGAGAGAAGGGAAGCAAACAAGCAATGACTTAGTCCTTCTCTTCCCCGTAGCTCTGTGAAGTTCATAGTGATATTAGGATTCCTGACTTGACTTTGATACCAATACACTCAATAGAAATTATTTTTCTGAAGAGAGTGCTTCAGTGAGGCTTGAATACACCAGATCACGGAAGGTAAATTAAATCTCATTTTACTGGACTGGAAGAATTCTCTGCTAAAATGGAAGTTTTGTTTTTTTGTAATATGGATAAAAGATCACACACCCCCAATTTGCCTTATAGAAAATTTGTGGGGACATGTGCCTAGAGTCTTACATACTTATTGAAGGTTGAGTTAATGCTATCTCTGGTTCTTCTACTATTCTGTTTTTGTCTGAGCAGGTGTTAATTCAACCAAACCGAGCCTAAGTTATTTACTTTCTCCCTCAGTGATTTGGTGTGAATCTCTGCTATATTCTTAGAAGAAATAAAGGACTAATCCCACTTAAGCTGCAGTCTCTTCCAAAATCAGGCTGGCCTAAGCACAGTGCATAACTATGGCCAATGAAGAGAGATGGAAAGGTCCTTGGTGCACCAGCATCTCAGCTGTCTGATCTTGTCCCATTGGTCTGTATCCAACTTTGAGAGTTGTAGACCATGTGATTGGGCCCCAGAAGCTTCTGTTCTGTTCTGTTCTCTTTCTACACAATAATCTCACTAACCCTTGTTTCTCATACCCCATATTAATCTAAACATGCTACAAAGTTTTGATAAATGTTAAAAAGAAAAAAAATTCCCAGGAAAGTGATAACAAGTATCTCAAATTCTATTCTATAAACTCAGACTCTTGCATCTGACTATTTGGAAGCTAACCCTGTATGCTTGCTTCAAGTTGTATGACTCCTCTGGCCCTCAGTCTCCTTATCACTAAAAATCAGGGGGAGACTTAAAAGAGGGAGATGACCCTCTTAAGTCAGAGAGAGGGCTGAGGTGAGGGTTCATGAGATGCTTCAGTCAACAGGGTCACTGATGACTTGAGCCCCACCCTGGATCGCACAAGGTGGCAGGAGAAAACTAAATCCTGAGTGTGGTCCTCTGATCGGATCGCTACGTGAGCACCATGTTATGTGTGAGGCTGGCCACACACACACACCCATGCATGCACGCACACATGCATGTACAGAGAGAGAATTATAAAAACACAATCAAATTAATTAAGTGAAATTTTAAGTGCTAAGTCTAAAAGTATTACTCATAGAACTAGAAACGCATACGTCTAAAATGTGAACAAATGTCTAGGTGCTAAAGCATGAGTGATTTTTGTGTTTCTGTTTCCCTTTTTGCTTTTCCATATTTTCTTCCTATTAATCTGCATTAAAACTAGTCTAGAAACTGAGTATGGTGGCTCATACCTTTAATCCCAGTACTCAGAAGGCAGGGTTTGAGGCCAGCCTGGTCTACAAAGTGAGTTCATGAACAGCCAGAGAAATCCTGTTTTGAAAAACCTACAAAAACAACAAACTAATTTAGAAAATAAATGTTTTTAAATAGAGAGAAAAAAATCAGTGAAGCTCCTAAATGGCTGATGATGCTTGTAATGCTGAAAAGATCAGCAAGGAGAAAGAGAGAGAGATGGCAGAGGGGCAAGGATGCCAAAATGCAAAGGGAAATTTGAAATGAGAGATGTGCTTGTGTGAGCCCTAGCCTGGCCTGGTCAGTAGGTTGAGGAGCTTTCCACTTTCGCAGTGTGGTCTAGCACCAAGGAATATGTGTTATTCCCACATCTTATGGACCAACTAGACACACCCACTTGCCTTTCACGTGGGTTGTTCCTAGAGATGAGCCTCTTCCCATGGCCAAAGTTAGCGGAGCATTTGTGTTGTCAAGGGTGAAGGTAGGTTTGACTCTAACCTTGCAGGCTCCCCAGATCCTTGAGGCAATAGGGAAACTTCCCTTCCTTCATTTGCATGACTAAGTAATTACAACTCTTAAAAGCCCCTAACCCATAAATTAAAACAGGGCCCAGTATTTGACTCTGACTCACTGCAGCCTGGGCCACAGGCTGTCTGCATGCCTTCTGATTTGTCCTCAATTTATAAGCAGAACAATCTATAAATAGAAACCATTTTTCTAAGTCCCCAGGAGGCATCAGCAGGTTTTCTAGTTTGTGTGCATTTTCTTTCAAAAGAACAAAAAACGAAAAAGAACCAAACAAGTAAAAACAAAACAAAACAAAAACAAAAACAAAACATGGCACAGGTTTATTTCCCTGCCCACTGTTTCTCCATATTTCATTTCTAGTTCTGCTTGAGAGCGTTCTGATCAGTTTGAACTTCAGGCTTGACACACCAGCTGGACACTGTGGACTATGCGGTTCTCCATAGGTGCACACAGGTGCTCCATAGGAGAGCTCCACTCACCTGTAGATCCTGTACCTGGTGGTGAACCCCTGCCGGTAACGCTCCATGAAATCAGCATACTCCTGGGCACGGTGGAAGGGGCCCCTGTCTGTGAGCAGCCAGTCCAGGGGAGCCTGGCCAGCCGAGGAGGCATGCTGTTCCGGGGCCACAGCGGCCACGGTGGCCGAGGCAGCCAGCACCCACCCGGGTACGCCAAGTGCTAGCAGGACTGCCCATGGGGCGGCCTCCGGCCAAAGCCCTCTAAACTGAGAGCTGCGCTGCCACCTCATGCTTCTCCCAGGCGGTTAGTGTCTTCATTCTCTCGCCACGCTCTCCCACTCCGTGCTGCTCCTCCAGGGCTCCAAACTAGAAAAGTACAAAGAGAGGTGTGAGGTGGGTACGGGATCATATCCCATCTGAGAGCATCATACATAACGGGATGGTGAAATCCTCCCTAGTGATGCAATGCAACCGATGCCCTAAGACATTGATTGAGCATTCAGTGTGTATGATTTCACTTCTTTAAACACAAACTTAGGAAGAAACACCATGTCAGCATCTTACAGATGAGAAGAGGGGCCTCAGGTTAAGACGGTGACTTATGTCCTCACAGCCATGATGAAGAAAGAATAGAGGTGTGAGCTCAGAGGGTATGAATCCCAGCTCCATTCCTACCTAGGCTCCCTAAGTATCATCTGTCTCACAGACATGTTCATCACATACTTCTGTAATTGCCTCATAGACTGAGTGCTGCCTTCTGAAGCTTGGCGCCGGGCTAAGAGCTGCCTCATGCTTTAAATGGAGAATTGTGGGAGAGAAAAGTACTTTTACCCCTTTGCTCCTCTGAAGCTGAGAAAACCTGAGCAAATCATTCTCCTCTCTGGATCCAAGATGGGTTCTAGAGATAAACTATTTAACTACGCAATAGCTGATACTTTTCTGAGGTTGAACATCCAATCTATTCATTGTTTGAAGGTGGTCCAGGGATAGAGTTGGAATGGGAGATCAGAGGAGATTCCCACACAAGGAGTCCATGGGATCAGGGGAGATGCTCACACAAGGAGTCCATGGGACGCCTTCTCTCCTCACCAGGCAAGAGAGCCCCTCAGGAGTCACTCTGTGTCTCTTTCTTTCATCCTCCTAGCTCAGCTAACCGAGAGTATGGAGCATGCCTGCAGACATCCTTCTTGAAGGAGTGAGTGAGGGTATCCCCTGCTTTCTTTGGCTTAGAGGGAAGATGCCAGCAAAAAGGATGCTTCTGGCTTTCTTCATTCCTGGCTGTCTTGTGAGTCAGCACAGGCTTTGATTTCCAGGGCCTGCACTTTTTCTAAGGACAACTCGTCACCTTTATCAACCCCTAGATGCAAGGAATCATTCAGTACTGCCGGGTCTCCTGGAACTGCCGCTGTTTCACCAATCTTTAATTTCTAGCCTGTGCTGTCACAGCTCTGTGCATGTCTGCTCACCAGCACCACTTCAGCGTGTGCCAGAACGACTTCCGATGCCCGGTACCTGTAATTCATAACTTGATGATTGCCGCTGGCTGCTGAAACCCAGAGACAGGATGCCTGGGGGTGAGGCAGAAGTGATAATTTTTTAAACTTTCACTCTCCTGCAAGGGCAGGCAAAGAGGGCTTCAGTACTTCATGTGCCCTTCCAGAGTCACCCCCAGGGCCTCTCTGAGGTGTGTCTGCTCACTGAAGGGTCTGTTGGAGGTAAGTGAGAATCCTGGAATTCCCAGCTCCAGAGTCATGCTGAGTCTGAGGTATAGAGGCCTCAGCGTGGGTACAGGATGCTTTTCAGTGTCCCTATATATAAGGATGGAAGGACAGAGGAAAGCCTGAGAGTCTGGGCACTCAGATAGCTCTCCTTCTCCCTGGAAGTTGTTAATTTGGAGCTGGATGCTGAGAGATACTTAGAAGCTGCCCCCACTATTAAAGTTTCTTATGTAGGCATTATAATTAAAAGGTTATATTATGATGGGAACTAGAGGAGTTGAGCTAGAAATATAGGCAAAATGTAAGCCTCAATCTGTCTTCTTGCCAAAGAATGCTGCACTGTTTGGTGAGCCAGAGTAGGGGTGAGAGACTGTCCCCACTTAACCAGCCAAGTTGAGGTGCTGGAATAACAATGACATACCTGTCCCTTCAGATCTTAAAACATGATAACCTTCCCATAATTAAAATAGTTCACAAAACTAGACAGGCTAACCAATGAAGCAAGAGAGCTGAGTAAGAACCCTTACACAGCAGTTAGTATATAAAAATGAAGCCACCACAGACTAATTGGGTAAAAAAACAGAATATTTTGTATATAACATTGAGAACTTAGTGCCAGATGGATTAAAAAGTTAACTATAAAAAAGTAGAACCATGGAAGGAAAATCTCCAAGTTTTTTTTTTAAATAAGCTTGCATTACCAGGAAGATAAGTGATTTAAAACTAAACAGAGGAATCATCCTGGCATGTGGAGGGAGTAGGCAATTTTTATACTGAAACAATTTGATGAGGAAGCCCAAAATATTTCTCATTTAATCATTCACATATTCATCCATTGAAGAAACGTAAATGAGAACCCACAAGTGCCAGACATTATGCTAAGAACTGACAATGCATAAGCAGGTGCGTATTGCCTTACCTGAAGCTCTACCATTAGTGATTTATTCCTTTTATAAAATATTGCCATGTTTCTTAAAGATGAACTGGTGGAGGGGTGAGAGGTTTGTTCATTTGGGGAGCTGTGGTTTCTTGACAGAGGAGGCCAATGCAATACACACAGTAAGGTAGAAATCCACAACCACGGGTGGAAAGATGAATGGGAACCAGGGTTCTAAAGTGACTCCCCCAAAGCCCTATGCACTTCTGTGTAGGGCTTCTGTAATTCTGTTCCCTTGAGTGTGGGCAGGGCCTGGGAGTAAGATGGACTATCAGGCTCTATTAGTTGACTTTGAGTTAAAAGCGGATGAATAGAGAAGTTGAAAGTCCAGAAAGTCACTTAGATCATGGCTGCAAAGAAAGGCTTATGGATTAATTTGAACAATATCCTAAGTGGGTCCGACCTAGTTGGGTGAGTCTTTAGGAGAAAATAGTGGAATAGGTTGACCAAAAACAGAGCAAATGAACGTTCTGTGAACTGCTTATGAGAATCATAGCAAGGAGCCAGAAATGACATCTAGACTTGAGAGCAACATCCAGCCAGCAACTAGGAAGAAAGTGGGAGCTTCTATCATATAACTATAAGGAAACAAACGCTACCAGTAGAAAAGGACTTTGCACCCCACAAAGATCTGTTTCCACGTCCAGCACATTGATTTCAGACAGGTAAAAACTGGAGCAAAGGACCAGCTATCTTATACCCAGGCTTTTGAGTTGCAAGGGCTATGAGCCAGGGCTGGGGAGACAGCCCAGACCGTGAAGTGCTTATATTGTAAGTACAAGGACCCAGATGGTGTCCTTACAACCCACTTAAAACAGCCACACAGAAAACCTAGAGCAGTGATGTGTGCTTGTAGTTGGAGCACTGGGGAGACAGGTGGATCCCTGGGGCTGGCTGGCAGGACAACCCATTTCACATATTCCTGTGAAAGACCCTGTCTCAAGAGAAAAGAAAAAGAAAGAAAAGAAGGAAGAAGTAGAGGTGGAGGATGCTGGTCTCTTTCCTCCACACACATGTACACACATGTAGCAGTGAGAGCTGACAGATTTGTAGTGCTTTAGATGATGTTTGTTACACAGCAGTAGGAAAACAAAGCAAACACAAGCAGTTCCAGCAACTTCTAAGGATCTGGTGCTTCATGTTCCATAGAGGAAACCAAGATGTTATTTTATGGGAGAAGAGGCCACCATGGCAGTTTCCAGAACAGAGTAATATTAGCTGTCTTCCCCGACTCTGCCATTACACTATACCCTCCCTTGCCAAGTACACTGATTCATCTAAGGCCATGTGTAAGTTTTCGTCATCCTATTGAATGTATCGAATTACTGCTTCTCAAACATTATGTGATGCATCAAATTCCATGTCCTTCATCAAGGAGTCACTGTGAAATTGTGACAAGGTATAGCCTGGCCTAGCCACTTGGCCTCTTGACAAGTCTGGCTGCTGTGCCTCCTATGCCATGATAGCCACCACCTCACCTGCCGCATGAGGGTTTCCTAAGGACAGGTGAGCAACTACTGGAAAAAGTGTTTGGAGGAATCAGCCTGTGTTAAGCATGCTTCTTGTCATCGCTGTTTGTAATTATGCCTTTTCAGCGCTCACAATGAGCTGGAACCTGCCTGTTACAGGAATATCAGCTTGGGAATCAAATGATTTTGATTGCTGGGCCCTGTCTGCTGAGCGCAGCAAGAATGCCTGAATTCAGGGCTTGCCGTTCCTCAGAAAAGCCTGGCCTAGGAATCACATACTTTCCACTTCAGTGGTTTTCCTGGGGGATCTGAAGACTTTTTGACTATAAAGTCTCTTTTTAAGAAAGAAGATAGATTCTTAAGCAGGTTTCAAAACTTCCTCAAAAAGAAAAAAAAGGCAAGATAATTACTATGTTGACAGTTGTATGAAAATCAGACTTTTGATGGGGAGCAGCTTTTTGGCCACTTCCTGTTTATTCTTCACACTAATACCACTGGAAATTTTGTAACAGCAATCTGTCAAGCAAATCTAGACGGTGTAAATTCTCAGTGTCTGGTTCATCATTAATAAGTAGGAAGATGTAACAATTAGTGCCTTTCCCATTGTGCTTTCTGCTTTCACCTGTCCAAAAGCTGACTGTGGGAGCAGATCTCCATGTTTCCTGTGAGGATGGTGACTCAGGGGCTGTGCTGGCCCCTTCATGAAAAGTGTTATGGATTTACCTGAGACAATGAATAATTTTTTTCTCCACACTTAAGGTCATTGTATACCCAGAACAGATACATTGGCTATGCATCAAAAGTTTAACAACCTATATGTTTTTCTTGGTTGAGTACATAAGCTCAAATCTGTCCTTTAAACCATGAATTAAATGGGTCGCAGTTCTGTCAATAGAGAAAATCAGGTAGAAGATGAGGTCACCTGAGAAGTGGGCGGTGCCATCTTCAAAATGTAAGACTCAGGTCACCACCACTCCGAGGCTGTTGCCTAGCTGGAAAGGTTTGGGTCTCTTTCGAGTTCTCTTGTCTTCAGCCACCATATCTGCTTGGCATTTCAGAAGAAGGTACACTCGTGATTTGTGGCACAGGCTGCTAATGTAAAGTCTTGGCAAATGAAGCAGACACAGGAAATGAATGAGAATTAGTGTGGGGCTGAGCTCTCACCTGGGGTATGTGAGGCTCTGTGCTTAATCCTTAGCATTAAAAAGTAAGCCATAAAAGATGGTTACTGAAGAGGAGGGGTTGCATCCTGGAGGGGCTAAGTGTATAGTTAAGCTATAGGTGTAAGGGTAGTATTTTGACTAATAAAACCATAAGGTCAAATAATTAGTAAATACCATACAAATTAGTTAATATATATGTGATCACTACTGCAAATGAAGCATGAATAATAAAATTATCTCTTTAAGCAGAGGAGAAGAGGGAGGCTAAGAGCGGCTCCATGCAGTGTGAAAGGTGGCATGCTTCAGTCGCAGATCTCAGTCTGCGTGACTGTAACTGCACCAGTCCCATGACTTACCGCTATGGAAAGTACTTGCTTGTCACTTACAAGATATTGCCTGTAGGCAAGGCCCTTTCCTGGGGGAGCCTCACTTTAGCCATCAGTAAAATGATTTAGGAGCAAAGATGATCCCCAGAATACTGCTCCACACTGAAGTTCCATAATTCTATGCAAATAGAGGGGGCGCAAGCGCAAGGAAGCTGTGGTGCAGAAAGAGTAGAGCAGAAGAGAGATGAGGTATGAAGCAGAAAGTCTTGCCAGCTAGAGCAGTGACATTTCATAAAGTGATTAGTCAGTGACATTAAATAAGTTTTCAAGCCATTTAAGTGGTTAATTGGCCAACTCTGTTGAGGAGTTATTTGCTTGAATAAATCCGAGGGTGTCAGTGCTAAAAAAAAAATCATGGAAGTGTTGTTTGTTCTTGTCATCCACAACATGTTGATGCAAAAATCTGTTTATCCTAGAAAGGAAGGGTAGACAGAAGTGATAGAACACTCCTACAGCCAGGGCTGCATGGAAGTAGGATGCTCTTGGCTCCCACAAAGGACTGGGTCCTTTCCTCTGTTTGGCCAACCATTCTTGTTTTCCCCAGAGGGTCAGCACAGACCATAAAGGTCTCCAGCTGCTCTTTATAGAACTCCAGTAGCTCCAGCATCCCCTCATTTGAATCCAGGCAGGTGTGATGTGGTGTCTGTTGCCACTTTCCTCCCTGGGCTCTGTGACACAGCCTCCGCCTTCAACCCTAGGACTGTCATGAACCAGGGAAGCTATATACATCTCCTGCCAGTCAGACAGCAACTTCCAACATGGGGATGAAGATATCCTCACTGCATAAAATCAGGTCAACAATATTAATAACTATTTATGCAGAGAGGAGCTAATCATAATTACTGTTTACTGAATGCTCTTATATTAATTCGAGACCTTTAAGAGGGGCGGCTGAGAGAGGCAAAGGGACTCTCTAGAGGCTACTCTACAGAAGGCAGAAACAAAACTCAAAATCCAGATATTGTCACTTGGAGGCTACTCTA
>LOJH01005874.1:14463-27860 GCA_001685095.1 Ellobius talpinus | reverse complement strand
CACACACACACACACACACACACACACACACACTTACGAATCCCCACTGGAGGGCTGCAATGGGAAACTGGAGTCTGGCATTTAGTAGACACCCAATCACTGTTTGTTTCCTGCTTTCTTGACCTGACCAAAAGGCTCTGAGGTACCCGTCTTTCCTTGTTTCTATTAATTTCCTCAACATCGCCTAGCATAAGTTAAGTAGCAAAAAGACACCAAGTTCTTATTTTATGTGTGACCCATGACACTAGAAGCAGGTGTTTCAGTCTGCACTTTGACAAAGTCGTGGGAAAAGTCCAATGTCCTAAAATGCCTTCTGGGGTCTGATTGGTTATGTGAGCCCACAATGGCCCTCATGATATTCTCAAGTGGGCAAGCTTCTTGTGATTTTTTAGTTGGCGGGTAGAACCTTCCAGAAGTCAGGACAGCTTTGAATGAGAGTTAGAAATTGTAAAAAATGCCTTTCAGAAACTACTGACTTGAAACAAATCCAGAACACTGGATTTTTTTTTATTTTTGGCTTGAACCTGAACTCAGCAGTATAGCAGAGAGCTCTGATCCCCAGGGATTTGGACTTTAGTGGATTCTAAAGTCCAGTTCTCTTACCAATGCAGAGTGGAGGAGGGTAGTTCCATCGGCGCACAGTTCCAGGCATGCAGGAGATGTGGGCATGGCCCTGGAGGAATCAGAACAGTAGCGGGCTAGAGGTCCCCAGGGGCACAATTATACACATAACCTGGAACAGGGGCTTGCTCTAGGCCTCACATTAAGAGACAAGACATCCAGATGCATGAGATCATCGTGGGATTTGAGGTAAGACAGAAGGAGAGATATTTGGGGTGGGAGAGACCACTTACTAACAACCATTACCAAAGAATTCTCATTACAGGAGGTTTCCTTGTGAGTTTACTCTAATTACTAAATTCCCTCATGGCCCTCAAAGGGAAATTAAATTTTCCCAAAGTCCAATCAAAGCCAACTTTGCATGAACACATTCCAGGCTGGATTGTCCAGGGTCCTTACCATCAACAAAGTTTATTTTTGTGAGAATAGTTCCAGGAGTGGATAACTGTCCCCAGGGGATATGGAGGCTTCACCCATAACCAGGCTGCAGCTTTGCCAGTACAGGATTGGGTAATGAACTCAGGTGACGCTTGTGCCCTGCCCTGGGGTTATTTTGGTTGGGATGGGTACCTGGAGGGCATATCCTGGCTCACACTGGAAAGAGACCACGTCATTCACCAAGTAGCGTTCGCCTGTCTTCACCCCATTACTAGGTACAGCTGGTTCGGGACAACTGCTCAGGCCCACCGCTAGACAACACAGAGAGGGAGAGAGAAAGATGGGCAAGACTGGTTGGTTAATGTGACAGAAGCTGAGGATGCTGTTGGCTTCTTGGGGTCCAAGGCTTGTGCCTTCCTGGGCCCCTGTTCACCCCGGCATACAGAGGAAGTCAGAATGTGTAGTATGGAGGTTCATTAGATCAAAGCTGGAACAGGGGGTGTCATTTCAGGGACTTGGGTTGTTTTGTTCACCTATTGAACTCAGCATCAGGACACCTTGGTTGCAGACTCCCAAGGCCTCTCTGCCTGAGTCCCATCCCCCATCCATGTCCCTGTTGTCCCGTCTCTCAACTTCTCTTCTCTTTCTCTGCCTGCGGAAGTCAATATCTATCAGAGACCCTAGCAAAATCCATCAGAGCTCCTGATATGTTGGGAACACAACAGTGGTTATCTGCTGGCACTCACTGGTTCCTCCCTGTACCTAGTGTGAGATGGGAGCAGGGCCAGTGACCCAGGAGGAAAGCCATCTCTCCAGAAACCGCTTTATGCCCCCAAAGGCACAGCTACAGTCCTTGCTGTTCAGGGATCTTAGCAGTGACTAGAAGGGATCTTGTAGATGATAAATGAGATTTTGAGTGAGAGAAAGAACTTTGAAGATAACATCCAAGTGGGTATCAGAAGCCAGTCTGCAGATCCAGAGGAGAGAGCACCTCCATTTTCTTACATCCCAGATTATCTCCTGGGGTCAAGGCTGAAGTACTTTCTGCCTGGTTCTAGGGTATAGTGATTCAATGCTTCAGTGGCTTTGTCCCATGGTTGAGTATGCAAACTTGAGAGGGTTTCAAGCCTTCTCTAACCCTTAGCATCTTTCTCCAGTCAGTGGTAGCCTTAAGTGCGAAGGAGTGGGCACAGCCCAAAATCCACAGAAGGTGGGAGTCAGCCACCATTTCCTTCCACTGAGAAACCCACACATGGCCATGACCCTGGATTCTCACTTTTGTATTCCAGGTGGAAGCCTGCAGCAGACACGCTGATGTCGGAGTAGAAGTGGAGGTAGAGCTGGTTGGAGGTGCTGTTCAGCAGGGCAGGCACCGTTGTCCCTGTGCAAGAACACCAAGGGTCATTCGGCATTCCCTCCACACACCAATCTCTACCTCATTCCTGTTTCTACTCCCTGCTGGCATTCTCTTCCCAGGGCTCCCAAATAGTACCCCCCATTATCAAACTTACTAAATGACAAATGTCAGCTAGTTAATGGGCCAGGGAAGGGAAGCTGTGGACGAGCAGTGCTATGGACCTACGCTGTCAGGAGGTGCTGCTCCTCAGGCAGTGAGAGGGCTATTGGCCTGGTCCCTACTCAGTCATCCTCAAAATGATTCTGCCACGTACAACTACCTGGTCAATCCAGCAGGGCAGACAGCTTATCTGGATGTGAATGGATCATCTTTATATCTTAGCATCATGATCTCTGGGCCTAGCAGCTTCAGGTAACTTCCCTGGCCATTGGGCAAAAACACATACCATATTCTGGCACAAGCGTGCCACTGACTAGGCAGTGGGGAATCCGCTGTGGGGAAGAAGTCTGGTTGTTCATTAAAAAAAGAGAGACGATGGTGATTCCATTTCTGGATATACGCTCTTGAGGACGGACAACAAAAGGGACACCAGAGCTTGCAGGTGACTCTCCATCCCAGTATTAGCCACAGTAGCTCCATAATGAAAGTGACACAGCCATCACTGAGTGACGGGCGTATGAAGAAACAGACTACCTGGTACACAGCACAGTGCTGACTCAAACCGACACTGGGTGAATCCATCAGACAGAAAAACACATGGCCTAAGATTTCACTTGTATGAACTGCTTGGACAAGGGCAAGTCCACAGGGATTGGAAGATTGCCAGAGGCTGGGGGCAAGTACAGGGGAGGTGGAGAATGAGTGCAATTGGTACTTGGTTTCCTTTCAGGGCTACAGAAATGCTCTGGGATTGTTTAGAAGTGATGGTTGCAGATCATTGTTAATATGCTAAACCTCAGGCAATGGTGATGACGGTGGTAATGGTGGTGATGGTAGTGATGGTGATGATAGTGATGGTGATGATGATGGTGATGGTGGTGATGATGGTGATGGTGGTGATGGTAGTGATGGTGGTGATGGTAGTGATGGTGATGATAGTGATGGTGATGATGATGGTGATGGTGGTGATGGTGGTGATGATGGTGATGGTAGTGATGGTGATGATGATGGTGATGGTGGTGATGGTAGTGATGGTGATGATGGTGGTGATGGTGGTGATGGTAGTGGTGGTGATGATGATGATGATGGTGATGGTGATGGTGGTGATGGTGGTGATGGTGGTGAGGGTAGTAGTGATGGTAGTGAGATGATATCAACCACAACCCTCCAAATGAAAGCTCTGGATGTCCCATCTTACCTGAGAAACTCCCCAGCATGGTTACGGTGTTGTCTGCTCCGTCAAACACTTCTAGAGAGTCCCAGTTCTGCTCTGTGACAAAGCTGATGACTTGAATCTGGAGACAGAAGGATTGAGTTGTTGATCACACAGCTCAAGTGCTCCTCTTTTCTCCCCATGGGTAATTCAATTTATCAAACGCCTCCTCTGGGCCTGACACTGTGCTGGTTCCTTCCCATAAAAGTAAGATGTGGTCCATACCTATCTCAGGAGCTCACTGTCTGGTGGGGAAGACAGACATGAAATATGATCATAGGACAGAAGGACAGTGACATTTCAGACAGTGGGAATGCTTCCATCCAGCTGGCTTTCTCCCCTTGCCTTTTTATTTTTTATTTTTGGAGACAGGGTCTCATGTAGCTCAGGCTAACCCTGAGTCACCATGCAGCTGAGGATGACTTTAAACTTTTAATGCTTCTGCCTGTTTTCCTGGGAGTTGTCAGAGCATGCATGCAGAAGCACACTTGGTTTATGTGGTGCTGGGATTGAACCCAGGGCTTTGGGCATGTCAGGAAAGAAATCTACCAACTGAGTTGCCTCTCTGGCCCCTTCTCACATTTGGAATAGTCTTTGGGTTTCTTACTCTCATTGGGTTACAGCTCTGGTCCTGATTACTCCATTGGCCTGACAGGCTCTGGATCCTCTCCTATGCCTCTCTGTGTTGCTCTTACCTTGGGCACATGCTATGTATTCCAGTTGCCCTAGGTGTGTAGCTGGCTGTTCTCTCTGCCTCACTTGTGCTTGGCGATCTACTCTTTCCCAGGTCATCAGCAAGGCCCCCCTTTCCCCCTTAACAGTCTTAGATAAATACCTTGAACCATTTGAATCTTTCCCAAGATCCCTTTATTCATATTCCAGCTGCAAGCTCACATTCTTCTCCTGGCTGGCTGGAGCTAATTCCCATCTCCCATCCTCCCTCAATTAGCTGTCTTTCCTCCCATCTTTCCCCAGAGATGCTGTGATCTCTTGTTTGGGAGCCATATCTCCACATCTGCACCATGGCACCAAAGCCACAAGGACAAGGACAGAGATGTTATTTCTCCTCCCACCTCAGCCTGGCTTGGGCTCCAGCAACAGCCAGAATCTGTGGGTAGCCACCTAACTTAGGCACCCCCTTGCTCCCACCTGAATGCCAGCTCCTTCTGGGACCATGATCTTCCACACACAGTTGAGGCTATTGAGGTAGGGCTCCGGGAAGCCAGGCGACAGGATGGTGCCCCTGCGTTCAGTGAGGTTGCCACCACAGGGTACTGGGAAGAGACACGGGGCTGGTCAGAGGCTCCTCAGCTACTCCATGGGAGCCTCTCCGTGTGTTTCCCTCAGGGCTTTCGGCTTCTGCTGAGCTTCCTCCTGAGCTACCTTCTTCTTTGGCTTTCAGTCCCACTTCCCTCAGGATCTTGGCCTCTTCTGGGCCACTTCCATGTTCTGGCCTCTTTGACTCTCCCCTCCCTCTACCCCTATTCCTCCTGCTCCTGCTCCCCACCTCTCTCAGGAGCTCCAGCCTGCTGTAACTCATATTTGTGGATTTTTTTTCCAGCTCCCAAACCGCATCTCCAAGTCCCAACCCCTTCAGGGTCCCTAGCCTCTGCTAGGCCTCCTTGCCATTCTGGCTTCTCCCTTAGGGACCTCCCTTTCTTGGTGACTTGACCTCAAACAGTGGTCCTCTCATCACAGATAACCCTCTCCAGCTCCTTCCCCTCTCTGTATTCACATGCCCAGTGGGACCAGAGAGTTACTAGGCCTGAGAGGGCCATTCTTAGGCTGAGAAGGGCTGATGCATGCCTTGGGGATCTCTGATGACTGGCTGTGTTCCTCAGGGAGAGAAATCTGCCCTCAGCCCTTCCTCTCCCCATCTCTCCATCTCTCCATGCCCGGTCTCCATCTTGACTATCACTTACCCACACAGGTTGGTGCAGAGACATTCCACTGGGCCAATGCCCCGGGTACAGGGAGACACTCGATTTCTGGGGACCCCTGAAGGGCATAGCCTGAGTTGCATTCGAAGCGGATGATGGCCCCCACGGAGAAGTCACTGCCCAGCCTTTTGCCATAGCGGGGTTCTGGCACAGAACTGCACTGTGTGGCACTGGTTCGGGGCACCGCTGTGGGGGAAAAGGCACTTAGGGGGCAGGCCTCACTGGGTAGAAACTGGCCCAGGGATGCATGCAGGACAAGGCTGGAGGGGACCTTGGGAACTTAGGGTACATTTTCAGGTTGGCACGGACACTTTCCAGGGCAAGGCCCATTTTGAAGCACACTGCGGGATTCAGTATTTGCGGTACAGCTTCTGGGAATCATGGCAGTGAGAGGCCCAGGGCCCAAATTTAAGCCTCAAAGCTCTTTCTTCTTTGCTCCCTTGGTGACACTTACCAGGGTCTTGTGTTCCCTAATGGCAACATAAGTCCTTTCCCCATTCTCTCAAGCCCCTGCCCAGGGTCTGCCGGCCAGTGACTTGAGCATAATGGTGGCTTGCGGGAATTAGGAGTAGCGTCCCTGGAGCGGGATCTCTCCCTGAACAGGGCTAGACATGGCCTCCTGGGCAGGTGTAGAACAAACAGGGAAGGCCTTGCTTAGAGACTGGTGGCCTTAACAATGAGGCTGTTGTTGGGCAGGGAAAAGCAAAGATGCTCCAAGGTCCTGTTGGGTCTTAGTGACCCAGAATGAACACTGATTGCCTGACTGGTTATGGACTTTTAATCCAACCAGGATTTATTACCCTCATTTTATACTTGAGCAAATGACGGTTCTAAGAAGTGGAACGGCTGGGGGCCACCTCCCTGATCAGAGTCCCTGCTTGTCCTGTCCCTTTACTATGCACTACAGACAAAACCAAGCTCCTTGGGATAAGAGGGCTGGGACGTAGTCCCTAGCACCATCAGAGATGTACTAGACATTGGGTAAGGGTCGGGGAAGGAAAGGAATTAACTTCCCATGTGTGGTTTCTTTCCAAATTCAGCATAGGATTTAGCCCAGAAACTGTTGCTTGGGTAAGCAGATATATACAGTTGAATGAATGTCAGAAAATTGTCCCCCACATAGTAACTGCTCCCCGCCCAAAGTTCTCATAGGGAGGTACAGATGGAAGGTAAAAAGGTCTCTGTTCCTCAGGACACAAAGTCACTGAGATGACATCTGACCCTCCAAGGTCCACACCCTACATACCTTGGTAGACAAAATGGAACCCCCTGGCTGGCACTTGGCCTTTGGCGCTGAACTTAATGAGAACTTGATTGGAGGTGGCCAAGGGCAGCGACTCTCCTGCGGAAAAGGGTGAGGAGAAAGGAAGGGAGTGAGCCTGGCTTTAATGCCCAGCAGGTAGAATCCAGGCTGGGAAGGTGGGTTAGCCATGCTGTACACAGTGAAGTCCTCCACAGTCCAGGACTTGCTGCAACCTAGCTCACAGGCTGCACCTCACAGTGCAGCTCACAGATGGGGGCTGGGGATGCAGATCCGTTGGTAGAGTGTTTATAGTGTACACAAAACTCTGGGTTTGAGCCTCCAGCACCGCGTGAACTGGGAAGAGGGGTGTGCTCCTCTAATCCCAGCACATGGGAGGTAGAGGCAGGAGGATCATAAACTAAAGGGCATCCTCCATCCCTAGTTACATAGCATGTCTGAGGCCATATTTGGCTACATAAAGTCCTGTCTAAAAAAAAACTAGAGATGATTTTACATCCATGCTCTCTCTTGATCTGCGGTCACTGTGAGGCCAGCATGGCAGAGCTCAGCACCCTCATTTACAAAGCAAGAAAAAGAGGTTTGGAAAATTACATGACCTGTCCAGAAATCAGGAGGCTGCTAAAAATGTATGGATTTATGGGGCTAGAGAGAATGGCTGTTACCATGTTTGCTGGAAGTTTACTTGGAAAAGTGAAATCAGACCGCTTAAAAAATAAAAACATAAAAATCAGACACCGGTTTGTGGGGGAAGGGAGGAATAAGGTCATCTGAAAGCTTTGGCCTTTCCCAGACACCCCTGGAAGTGATAGAGATGTATGACTCAGACCAGTACATCTCTGAGAGGAAAGGCAGTGCTTGTCGGGACGCTGAAGGGACAGCTCAGTGGATGCTGGGACCGTCTTGGGCATCCTGGCATGTGCAATCCTCCAATCACGTTGTGCAGAAGATAGGAAAAGTCTGTAAGGGTGTAGGACACAGAGGAGTGCAGCATGGGCAGCCTAAGCCCGGTCTTCTTGGTGTGGTATAGATTCAGGGCAGCATCAGCTGGACCCACAGCCATGAAGCACGGCCCTGCGCAACTTTATCTTCCTGTGGAAGCCCAGACAGGATGTGGTGGGCAGGGGCATGACCACTCTGCCTCTCTTTGACCTTTGGGACCCTCGACTCCATCTTCAAAAAGGGAGGGAGAGCACAGAGAGCCAGACGGTGCCCACCAGGAAGAGGGTTGGAGTGCAGATCAGCAGGGAGTCACTGAGAGGGCCCACTGATGCTTGTGGGAAGCCCCTTGGCGCCACCAGCCACAGGGATCAGAGAAAACCTTTTGCTCAGCACATTTAGATTTACATGTGGTCCAGAGAAGTTTATCCTAGCAAAGAGTCACTGCCCTAGAAAACTTCTGGCTGCTGAAGCAGAAGGAACCTGGGGAAGACAAAGTCTCCCCATTCATGATCACCATCAAAGGAAAGAACTAAGGGAGAGAAGCCAGGAGCCAGCAAGGAAGAAATTCTAATTCTGCCGGGGAAGGATCGCTAACCCCAGATGACTCTTTGATCAATGAGATAACGACTGAAGGCCAATGTCAAAACTTATCTTTGGATGAGAAATTAATGATTTAAAAATAATTATGAAGGCCATGAGCATAAAGTCCAAATGTCCAATCTTGAAAACCAGAGACGGGCCCAGAAAGAATGGAAAAGCAAGCAAGTGCCTCCCACATCGGGAAGCCGTCCCTAGGGAGGAGGAAGTGGGCTGGCAGACATCAGCACAAACATCTGTCTCACCTGCCAAGTCTCTCCTTTCCCAGAGAAACTGAGGAAATGAGCCTGAGTAAACATGGAAATGGAGACTGATAGAAATACAAAAAGCCCTCCACTGCCCCCAATAGCACAATTTCCGTGGAAGATGTTTTAACACGCTGCTCTTTGTGTTGCTGTTGTTGTCTGTTTTCCAAGACAGGGTTTCTCTGGGTAGCTTTGACTGTCCAGGAACTTGCTTGGTAGACCAAGCTGGCTTTGAACTCAGAGATTTACCTGCCTCTGCTTCCCAAATGCTGGGTTTAAAGGCGTGTGCCACCATGTCTGTCTTGTCTTATTTTCTTGAGACACGAACTCTTCCACCCAGGAAGTCAGGCTGAGAAGAACACAGTCATTTGAAGAAGCAACAGAGGAGAGAATTTTTGAAATAAAAGCAGTGGCTAATTAGAAAATAACAAACTCCATAGAAGTACTGCTAAGTCGGAGCAATAAGAATTCCCCAAAGCAACAGAAGTTTCCCATAAACCTCTAGCAAGCACAGCCAAGCAGAGAAGGGGGCCGTGAACACAGTACACAGGGCAGTGCACAGAGACCCGGAACATAAGCACCGGAGCAGGGGCATTAAAAAACCATCCTTGCATGTTACATAAGTGACATCGCTAAAATGAAGAGAAGTTATGAAATGAACTTTACCAAAAGATAAAGTATTAGCATCAAAATTAAAATAATATACTTAGATAGAACAGGAGCCATGGAAGGAAATCAAAGAAAAGCGACCAAGGAGGAGGAGGAGGAAATAAAACAATGAAGCCAATTTATTTGCAAATGATGGTGCCTCTCATCCAGCAGCCAAGAATTAGCCTGTGATATTAGCCCTATTGAGGACAGTTCAATGGGTCTGTAAGAGGACTATACTCTGAATGCCAGTCTTAGACTTGATTAGCACAGACTAGCTAGAAAACATAAAGGGAGCAAAAAGGACCCATTTATAATAAGAGAGCAATGAAGACAGCTAAAATCCTCATGAGATAGTTGGGACTAAAGCTAACAAAAGCAACAAATCGCTACTGGTTAAATGAAAGTGGCAGCCTGACCCCCAAAGTGTCTAACAGATAAATAGAGACACATCATATTCCCTGCGGGGCACAAGGGTTAATATAAAGATGTATAATTTAAGGATGTATGTCTCCAACTAAGCTATACATTTTTTTGAAATTCTAGAGATAATTTTTATGTATTTTTTTCTTGTTTTGCATCAGGGTTTCATGTAGCCCAGGCTGACCTTGAACCTGCTGTGCAGCTGAGGATGACCTTGAATTTCTGATTCTTGTGTTTCTACCACCCAACTTTTGGGATCATAGACCCGCACCATTGTGCCAGGCTTATGTGGTGCTAGGCACCGAACATGCTTGCCTTTGTGCGTGCCGGGCTAGCACTCAGCCAGCTGAACTATAGTGCCATCCCTATGCATTTTAAAAACTGACTACAGTGCCATTTCATTTGTATTTTAATAATTAAAGCTTCCCTGAAGATCAGAAAAATAAAACAGCCACGCTGGCCAACCTTACCAACCAGGCGGTGATGACACACACACCTTTAATCCCAGCAGCCACACTAGCTTGCATAGAAACCAGGTGGTAATGGTGCATGCCCTTAATGCCAGAACTAGAGAGGATTATAAGGCAGGAGGAAACAGCTCTCAGCCACAGTCTCATTCTGAGATTCCTGAAGGCAGGATCGCCATTTCAGACTGAGGTAGAGGTAAGAGCCAATGGTTAGCTGTTTTGCTTTTCTGACTTTCAGGTTGAACCACAATTTCTGTCTCTGAGTTTTAATCGTGCTTCAACTGACAACATAGTTCTGGATAACATTTGGAGGTGACAAGCAAGAATGGCCAATTTAAAAAGTCACAATAGCTAGTTGTGGTATTGAGTGCCTGGGAGTCAGGAGGATGAGAAGTTTGAGGCCGGCTTGGGGTAAGTAAAAAGACCTGTCTCAAAAACAAACAAAACCAAAGAACGAGCACAGGGATGATTAGGAACACAGCTTTTAAAGTTATGGCAGGCTGGAGTGGTGGCTCAGCAGTTAAGTGCACTTGTGGCTCTTGCAGAGGTCCTGAGTTCAGTTCCTAGCACCTCACAACAGTTCCCAACCTAACTCCAGTTCTGCAGGATCCAATGCCCTCTTCTGGTCTCCTTGGGCACTGCACCTATGTGCTGTACTTCTATACACGCAGGTAAAACACCCATACACATAAAATGAAAGTAAATCTTTGAAAAGTTATTGTGACACCAAGTACCATTACAGTTTTATAATCGCCAAAACCTGTACAGGGAGAAATATACACTTGGAAGAAATAGATTAAAAGTAAAGAAAAAGACCCAAACACCATAAACATTAGAATATATAAACTTGACATTTTCAAAATCCTGTCAGGACAACTGATTAATTGGTTTGAGTCTCTGTAACAAATAAGAAGTCAAAATAAAATTTAGAGGAATAAATATGAAGCGATAGAACTGGAAAGAATAAACAGAAAAAAGGGGTATTCATCTGCTCTGTACACAGCGAAGGCATAAATGATGAAAGAAAGATCTATTTGATATCAAGGGGCATTTTAATTTTCTGATATCAAAACATACCCCGAAGAAAATTACAAGGCAAACAGCAAACTGGAGGGGAAGGCTTTTTATAGTGTATATGATTCCCCTGGTATAGGATGCATTTTGCCTGTAGCCATGTAGGGTTCTACTTCATGAGAAAGAAGATGGAGGCTAATAGAAAAATCAACACAAATTTGCAGCAAGAATGCTTGGGCCAATAAAGACATTATTAAAAAAAGTTACTACCTCACCAGCATTAAAAAGGCAAATTAAAAATGATATATTGTTTGTATATTTCAAATAGATAACTTTTAAAAATTATCTCTCTTTTGGAGAAGAAAGCTGCAAGATCTTTCTATCAGGATTATTTGACAATCTACACAAAAAAACCTCAGTGATCTCATTGTATTCTTTGCTCAGCCACTCTTAGATATGCTGAGGTGCAGTCAGGGATATGTATAAAGATATACGTACAATGCATTGAGTTATTATTCATAATGCAGAAGCAAGCTAAATTCACAGCACTAGGGAATTTGTTAAATAAATCTTAAATAACTATAGGAGAAATGAGTAAGAAGCATTAAAAATCCTATTATAAAAGAGATACTTAACGACAGAGAAAATGTGTGGTAAGAGTAATTACAATGAAATATATATAGTTTTATTCAACAGAATATGGAAAAGTCTGTCTACGTGGATCTGAGGAGTAGAAGGGCACACATTACACCGTGGCAATCATTCGTTTGGAGTGTTGTGTGTTTAAAATTCTCCCCATGATGATTTTGGTTTGGCTCCAAATTTCTACAGTGAAAACACAACATGCTCATAGAGAAAAGAAAAGTTGGGGTCTGGACATGAGGCTGAGGTGTGCCTGGGCCCTCTGTTACCTGTGGCCCTTTTGATGAGGAGAACTTGTAGAGGATTATAAAACAGCACCCCTCTGGCCGTGATGGGTATAGGCCCTCATTCCTGGCAGCAGTCCTGGGATGGCTCAGTCTCCTCTTACTCCCTCTCCCCCACCCTGGCCCACCCAGATCCCTTGCTGGCCCTGGGTACCTGTGTGAGAGCCCGAGAGTGAGCTGAGGAGCCGGGCATGCTGGCTGTAGCCATCGTGAACCTCCACTATGTCGTTGAGGGCTGTGTGGAAGAAGGCAAACTGGCCAAACACCACTGTGGAGGAGACATGACATGGAAATCAGAGGACGTTGAGGGGGTGGGGCGAAGGTGGGGATCTGCTGGCCTCGGGCCAGAAGGAGAGGAATTAGGGGGGTTGCTGGCGCAGGGGCCAGTGGTTAGGGGGCCTTTCTGAGGCAGGGTTGTAGGCTGACAATACGGGGCACCGGGACACAGACGTCTAGGGAGTCCTTGGCCGGTCTTCTCCACAGGGGTCAAGACGACATTCACACCTGCACCCAAGGGCAGGCCACTGGAGGTAGACAGAATTCTTAACTCTATACAACAGCTGCTGCAGCTACTTGAGGACTTGCAAAGGCTTCTGGTATCATCCTCTATCCCCTCCCCCAGTCCCCTCCCCCACCCCATCTGTGATCACCTAGATTTTTCTTCAAATTTCCAACCAGGTCAGTCCCTGGACACCAGCTCCTGGGCAGTAAAAGGTATGAGAGTGGGGAGCAGGGGCCTGGCCCGGAGGCAGGGACAGCAGTCTACAGAGCAGACAGTATCTCCACCCTATTCACCCCAAAGGGGATATGACGTTCACCCAGCACCCACTGGGCACCAGGGACCACCCTAGCTGTATGCACTGTCTTCTTTGACTGTGGCTTCTCCAGAGATGATTCCTATTTTGGAGGCCAAGAAGCAGACGCTCAGAGGTTAAGAGTTTCAGACCACCCTGTTAATTGGAGTAGGGACCCCCATGAACTCAGGCTTCCTTCTGGAACAGCAGGGGTATCTGTGGCCCTCTCCTCTCTGTCAATCAGTGCTGAGGGGCGGGGTCACTACAAGCACAGCTCCTATCCACCTTACTACACCTGTCTCCCACAACGGGCAAGACCAGGTAGGGTCCCATCGCTGGTTTGGCTCAGAATCTCCAGCTCATAGGAAGTAGGACATGTGTGTGTGTGTGTGTGTGTGTGTGTGTGTGTGTG
>LOJH01005873.1:0-33402 GCA_001685095.1 Ellobius talpinus | reverse complement strand
AACTTATAGAGATCTCTGTGTGATTTTCTTTGGGGCTAAACAGCTGTGGAAATCGGGCAGGACAGAAAACCCCAACAAGCCGGCTCTCATGTTACAGCAGCCGTGCCCAACTCTACCTTAGTAAAAACTGTGTATGGGTTCTGTGCCTGCATGTATGTATGCTTGTGCACCATGTGCATGCAGTGCCTGTGGAGCCCAGAAGAGGGCATCAGATGCCCTATAACTGGAGATACAGGTGGTTATGGGCCTCTGTGGGTGCTGGGAATGGAACATAGGTCCTAGGCAAGAGCAGCCAGTGCTCTTAACCCTTGAACCATCTCTCCTGCCTTTAGCCCTGCCTTTTTATTCTTTTACACTTTGGATATCTCATTGTCTTTCCTCAGGTGTTATAGCCAGGTTACAATTATGTGCACTTAAATTTCAAAACATTTTAAAAGGAGTTTTGGTAGCTCAAGTTCTTATAAACAGAAATGAATAATGCTGAATAATGAAGAAATGCTGAATAAGCAGTGTCTAAAACAGATTTACTGGATGAAACTTTTTGTTTTTCATGCTAAGACTTGACTTTGTACATCCTAAACATACACTCGACTTCTGAGTGCTACTCCTCCTCCCTTGTTAAAACTAGATCCCCACATCTAGACACTGGCGTGAAATGGAATCAGTCTTCCCTCTGTTACTTTTCAAAGTATAAGCTGTTCTTTGGCATAGGTAAATGACCATTTGATAGACTGAGCTTATCAACCCACATGGTCTTCCTAGGTCATAATTGACTGAATTCAAGTCCCTCTGCCAAGACCTTTCCAAACAATGTGGCCTTTGCCTTCTGTAAAATTAGGATGAATACACTCTCCCTCCATCCACTGATAGTGTAAGATTGATGAAGCTATGTTAAGGAATCATATTTTGTTTCTTGGATGAAAGGCATTTTGTAAATGCCGTGAATTAAAAGTGTTATTATTTAAGTTTATGACATAATGGACTGTCTGTGGAGAGGACACGTGGAGCCTTTGTTTGGTTGTTTGTGTCTTTACTAGACCCAGAATTACCAAATTGAGAGTCATTTGTGGGAATACAAAGATTGAAGTATTTCTCAGACAGGCGTGTGAAAGTGTAAGTGATAATCTAAATTTGGACAAGAGCCATGCCTTTTGTCTGTAAGTCAGGGATAATACCTATGCATAAAGGAGTGTAGTTCCTGAAGACTAAATCCGGAGGATATGCAGTAGCCCTGCGACAGTGCCTGGCATTGCTCAGCACTCTGCGTGGAAGTGCCACGACCATGTTGGTAACCGGACTGGTTCTGAGGCAGCTGCTCACTTTTTGGTATGTTTGGTTTGTTCCAGTCTACAAAATTCCTGACTATCCCCCTAGCCAATTGGACTCTGGAGGACATTATTAGCCTAGAATCCTTAGGTGAAAGCATATCTTAGACAGTTTTTGATAGGAACGGAGGCCCAGTAGTCTGTGTTGGTTGGACCCAGCAGAATTTTAAGGAGAGTTTAGAGAGAATGATTATCAGCTGAAGGCCCAGCTCGAAGTCTGAGGTTGACTCCAGTATTACTTATTAAAAATGTCAGGTAGAATGCCAGTGTGGTTCAGATTAGGTCTGTGGTTCAGATTAGGTTCCGATCCCATTTGCTTCCTGATGTATTTAGATATTTATGTCTTTCCATGATATCGCTACACCTGCCACAGAATAAGATTGACCACCATTTCTTGAACAGTTAGCACCTGGTGTTCAGGAGCAAGGAGGAGTGGGCCATAATAGACCGGGCTGAGATCTGTGTTCTCAGGGGAGAGTGTAGGGCAAGGGAGAGCCACACTGGAAAAAACCAGAAGGGGGAGTTTATCTGAGGAGAGCATAGTGTGGGCAGTTGAGGACAGAGCTTGTCAGCTCTACATTTCAAAGAGAATAGTGGTTGGGGAGGTGCTATGTTTTTTTAAAAGTTTTATTCCTTTGTGTGTTGTTGTTGTTGTTGTTATTATTATTATTATTATATTGTTATTTAGACAAGTTCTCATATAGCCTAGGCTGGACTCAAACTCCATATGTAGCTGAGGATGACCTTGAACCACTGCTTCTCTTGTTTCTTGGGATTGTAGGTGTGCACGAGCACACTGTTTACCTGGTTTTGAGATCAACCCCAGGGCCTGGTATGTGGGAGGCAAGTAGTATGCCGCCTGAGCCGTGCCCTCGCGGCCCTGGTCTAGGGTTTGCAGTGGTGTTGAGATTTGTTGGTGGCCATGCTGCTAACGGTGTCTTTCCTTTGCAGCTTGAAGAAGTCCTCGGCTGAACTGAAGAAGATCCTGGCCAATGGCCAGGTAAGTATTGTTGCCTGCTAGCCTTCAGGGTAGCACTCTGTGGCTGTCCGGAGTGTGCCAGAGTTAGTGCTAAGTGACGAAGAGTCTGCGCGTTTCTTCTTGTCATAAATGAATGCCACAGCTTAATTTGATTGGCAGAACAATCTGCAACACGGTTTTCAACCTGAGCTAATGGCTTTCACTCGCTGCAGATTGAGGCACTGTGCACACACCCCACTGCCATCTCAGCTTAAAAAAGTTAATCAGTTCTGAACAAGTCATCAACCCGTGGGTTGTTGACAGGGCCCTGTGTTCTGAGGTGACTGTTTCTTCCATTATCTTTGGGGACAAAGGGGGAAGACTGTTACTTTCCAGCCTTAGCTCCTCTTTTGTCCAGAGACCAGCACCGACTTTTGTTGGGGACAGAAGCCAGGCTGGACAGGCTGTGGCACATGAGTCCCTGAGCTTCAGGGAACCTTGGTTTGCCTTTTCAATGGGCCATGTGAGTTTAAACTGAATGACCTAACCCGGCCAGGAAGGATAGACAGGCCTGCAGGCCACTTATTTTTCACTAATTTTGACTCAAGTAAATGGACACTTCAGAAAAAGTATAGAGCTTTTAAACATTCACTGGTAAATGAAGCTACCTACAGGGCCTGCAATTCCTCAGTAGCAACATAAATGCGTTTTAATGTTTGTTACAGCACAAACCCTTTGATAGCCTTGCAGGCAGCGCCTGTCTGTTGCGATCAAGCCTGCCTATTAGGCTCTATTGACTGAGACATCTGTGTCACTGCAAATAAAAGACTCTTATTGATTTTCTTAACTGCTGTTCACTTCCGTCCATGTTTCGAAGGCTGAGGTCTTAATTATCTCCGATGCTTATTCAGTGCCTCCGCACGCCGACCTCCCCAAGCCTTGCTGGCATTTCATGAATCAAGGACTTGTAGTGGAGCATGGCGAGAGGACAAAGCTGGATCCTCACGCTTGTCTCTTAATAACACCTGTAATATTGCATGCGTGTCATGCGTGGAAGTACTTCTGGAAGTTTGGCACACAGTTTTTTGAATACTTACAAAAAATTGAATTGATCTGATTCTCACAGCCTCTCAGTCAGTGTGCCCAAACTCTAGTCATTAAATGATCCACATCCAGTGGAAGAGATTCTGACTTGGTGGTGTATGTGTGTCTAATCCCGGTAGTCTCAAATTCTGAGATAGACGATTCTAGGGCTCAGACTTGGCTCTTCTCACATTCTAAGCTAGTGCTATACCCTCAGCCTCCAAATGTTAGATAACATTTACTTACTATTTTTGCCAGGATTAGTTTAGAGCAAGGTCTGCACCTGATGCCCTGTGCCTGGTATGTGTGTGGGACCAGCATGAACAAAAGCCAGAGTCTTGCGCCCAGGCCACTTATGTATCTTCAGCATGCTTGCATTTTTGTTATTAATTATAGTTGATGTACAAGTCACTCATGTTCTTCAGCTGGAAAATATATTTCAAAATAAACATAAATTAAGAAGTTTTAACTACATTTATTCAACCTAGGCAATGGGAAATAGCCTGTCATACAGTCTTCAAAATGAAAAACACTGGTTTTTACTACTCACGCACGCACACACACACACACACACACACACACACACACTGTCATTCTGAAATGCCCCTAATGTTTTGACAAAAAACACAGCCCACAAATATTGTGGTAGGGTCACATATGAAGGTCTCTGCAGTGGGAGATTGGCTCGCAATGGTTTTTGACACTTAAGTATTGTTTATTGCTTTCTCTCGGGAATATGCTAACCCCACAGTAGATAGTGTGGCAGTTTCTTTCTTCTTCTTTTTTTAGATAAGCTAATTTTATGCTTACTTTTGCTCAAAAATAAATAACTAAAAAAATGAGAGACGAGTAAATGCTCCTCCGTATGCTTTCAAAACACCTACTTGTACTAATTCTTCTGTGCTGGGGAGTAGCTCACTGAGGGTGAGATAGCATTGCAGTGAAGCAACGCAGATGGCGTGGGCATCGGTAAATCTCCAGGCTGAACACTGACACCATTTGATATGGAATTTGTAAGTCACATTTAACGATACTTGAACACTTGAGTGTAGTTTTATTTTAGTAGTTTAAGCTCTCAAGCATTAATAATGATTTGCCTTTCCACTAGCCTCCACTTAGATTTCATAAGGAATTCATATTAATCATTAACAGAAAGAGACATGATTCTTCAAGATAATCAAATATTGACAGGTTAGAAATAGCTTTCTGCCTGGGTTCATTGATATAGGTTATGTGATATAAATATTTATTTCTTTTCTGTCACTCAGAGTAAATGCCACCAATTGATTCAGCATTGATAGAGTGTCAACAGTTCATAAGAAACATTTGACTGGCTTGTGTTTTCCGATTAGTCTCTGCTCTATAAAGTGGGATTTACTAAATCTCCCCAATTGTCTGCTCATAGAGTGTGACGCCTTCTGAAACCATTATTGCTTCGATTTGTGAAGCAAAGGTCTCGTGCTGGGACTCGGTTCTGTCAGGCCTTTACATATAAAATAGGATTAATTGAGCATTTTTATTTTAATGATTTATAAGTGATATACTTATTTTTAACACAGTCAGACAATAAACAAAGAACATATTCTTTGCTAATCCATAATTGTATTCTGTTTCATTGTCCTCACTAATTTCATTAATATGTTATATCAAGAACCACTTTACAAGTTTACCTTTAGTCTTTGGAACAGAGCTGTTCTTTTCCTGTTACCACTTTATGGTGGAGGATTCCAGTTTCCAGCTTATTAAATAAATAAAAGATATTTGGGGCCTGTTTTATTGAGAGCTATGAATCAGACTTGCCGTGGTATTTTTGGAGTGTGTTTTTCCCCCATCGAGTCCAGCGTGACTTTGTCTGTCTAATGTTGGCCCTGAGTTTGAAAATGATTGGGAAGAGCCCAGAGGGTCAATTCAAAGGATTTAAAAAGAATGTCATCAGTCCATGGACCTGTGACTGTTGCCTCTGTGTCTCTAAAGTGGTTTCTTTCCCTTTTGTTTCTGATTTTGTAGCAAGATTGACTGTGTTTACTGTCCTGTCAGTCCAGGTTAACACTGTGCCAGTTCCTTTCCTGCCACACCTTTGTTGCTTCCAGAACTTGAGGTACCTTTAGAACAATTCTCTAAGCTAGGGAGGGTAGGGATCAGCTGTAACAATTGCCTTTAAAAGCCCAGGCAGCACCAGCATGTAAAGCGCTCCAGTTCTGAATGGTACAGTGGATGAAGACTGAGGCAGGAATGAGGCTGAGTGTGAGCCAGATCTGCCGAGTCCCTCTTTCTACCCAGGCATAGCCTGACCTCAGTGGTGGCTGCTGGCTCCTGCTTTCTTGGCCCCCTCTTCTCTCTGAACTAGAATACAGGGACTACCAATCATCCGCTTTCTTGTTTGTGAATATGCAGCTTCTGTGGCTTTTCCTTCTTCTCCACTCACACCTCTTGTTTTGCTTATTTGGTTTTTAAAGTTAAAACAGGGAAAATAACTATAATTAAAAACTGGCATCTCCATTAAGTTAAAAAACAGTCTCACATCTTTATAGCTTGAAAAGCTATGTGGGGTGGGTGGAGGTGGATGGGGTGTAGTGATTGTAGTGCATGCGTGTATATACATGCTAGTAATGTGCACACATGGAGGTCAAAGATTGACTTTAAGTGTCCTCCTCCATTGCTATCCATTTCAGTTTTTTGAGACAGGCTCTTTCACTGACCCTAGAGCTTGCTATTTTGGTTGTTTGCCACTTTTATGTAGGTGGTAAGAATATGAACTCAATTCCACACGCTTACATAACAAGCATTTTACTAACTCAGCCATCTCCCTAGCTCTTGAGCTAAGTGTTGCTTTTAAAATATATCTTCTTAGAAATAAATGAAATTTATTTATTTTGAAAATTGCTTTTAACATATGAGAGCCTTTTGGTTAGTGGCTGCCTGTCTGTACATACTGACCACTGGAAAACAGTTTCCCCCCATCTTGCACCCAAGACAGATTGTGGGTGCACAATGCTGAACTAGTGTACTTATGAAGTTATGAACTGGGTTAAGTGGCCTTCAAATGCAATAAAACTGTGGCTTGTATGATCCTAGTATCAAATGATTTACTCTGTAGTTTATAAATCCCACCTCCATTTCTCAGTAAACATGATTCATGTGCTTCATTCTGAAAGGTTGATTTAATATGCTTATCTAAGAATAACTGGCAAAAATGCATTAGCTGCTTTTTATAGTTTTATATCATGTATGAAATCCTCAATGTTTTTAAAATTCAGTTCATGATCGCTGCTTTAATAAGCCTTTGTCTTTACGATATGATACAATAACCATGTACATGTAGTCCCAAACACAGGAGACTGAGACCAGGAAAAAAAAAACACTTGACCCTAGGGCTTCAAGACCCTGCCTCCTAAAACAAGCAGATGGAGCCCAACTTTTAAAAACATGAGAAATACCATATGCTATAAAAGCATGGAAAACTTATAAGCAAACATAAAGATAAAGATATGTACATATGTATTAAGTTATTTATTTATTGAGACAAAGTCTCACGATATAGCTCTGGACCCACTAACCTCTAACTTGCTATGTAGACCAGGCTGGCCTCAAACTCACAGTGATCCTCCTGCCTCTGCCTAACTAGTGCTAGGATTAAAGGAGTGTGCCACCATGCCTGCCTGCCTCCCTCCCTCCCTCCTTCCCTCCCTCCCTTCTTTCTTCCTTACTTATCATGTGTGTGCATGCCTGCTTGTCCATATGTACACCATTTGCATGCAGTACCCACAGTGTTTCAAAGAGAGCATCAGATTCTTCTGAAACTGGTGTTACAAGTGATTGTGGGCCTCCCAGTGTGGGTTCTGGGAACAGAATCCATGTCCTCTGCAAGAGAAACAAGTGTTCTTGACCATTGAGCCATCTCTCTGGCTGTTGGTATTCTTAGTATTACAGAAAATACTATCAGTTCATTGGCTGGGCAAAGGCCTTTCACACCTTGCAATAGCATATGATCATTTCTTATGGATATAGTCTTTTTTAGTAATATGCTTTTAGAACCTACAATTCAGAACCACTTCTATGTTTATGATCTTGTATAATCTTCCTTATTATCTAGGGGATTCCATAATTTCATCTTAATTTTTAGCACTCATTTCATGTACACATGCAGCAGCAGGCTTTGTCTTCCCTCAGCTTCTCACCAACCTCCCTCATGAGGCTCTAAGCCCCTCCCCTGATGTTGTAAACCTACTGTTCCTAATGGAGTTGACATGAATACTGGCCACTCCTCTTTTGTGAGCATTGTTAGAATTGTGGGTGTAGATTATCAGAGATACCCATACCTTGCTCTTTGCTGGTGGGAAGGACTTGCTCACAAATATTAGCCCTTCCAGAACCCAGACCCCCTGAGCTGTATGCATGCCTACATCCCAGCTGCCCTTTGACCTTAGTGCCACCAATTCAGAGTTTGTGCACTTGACTAAGTGACACTTCTCCCTCCTAGAAATTTACTTCGAGCCACAGTGAGAATGTATCTCGTTAGGCAAGTTAATGGTGCAAATTAGGTTGTTGGAGGCATGTTTAGATTACCTAGAGAAATGCTCTCAGGGAATTGGCTTGGTAGCTGTTCATACCTGCCGGTAGACACCGCTGCTTATGAACCCTTCATCAATCAAAGTGAAGCAAGTGGCAGTCCTGCTCGCCTAGCATCTCAGGTCATTTCCTGGGCTGCTGTTCTCCATGTTGTTAGAAAAGGTGTCATTTAAGTCCAGAGTAATGTGGCTTTCTTTCCTTCATGCCACATCTTTTCTACAGAGTAAAATATCATTTTATTACATTAGTACTTTAAAGGTCACTAGAACAGAATTTTTCTTGAATATGGAAGCAGTTGGCAATTTTTCTGACTTGTCTGCCAGTGTTTTTCCACTAACCTTAAATATAGCAATTAGCCGATTGTAAATTGCATCAATCAGGTTGTACAACAATTAAATCTGGTGCTGAATTGACCCTCACACATGAGTCTGTCGATACTTTTAGGAACTGGCAAAATGGCTTGGCAAGGAAGCTGTCGCTTCTACTTGCACCACACACTTAATTATCACAGTCCTTCGAAGCTTCAACCGCAGAAATGTAGAGAGGAGAACTATTTCCCTTGATAAATGAAGCCTGTGCTTTATTCAGAAGGTGGGCGTTTAGAGCAGAGCAAATATTTAAAGCTTTACTATAATAATGGTCCAAAAGCAAACTATTATTTTCCAAGTGATATTGAATTAAGAACTCCATCCATTTTCTGCCCAATGCAAGGCAGTGCAATTCCCTGGAAATTGATTTTTTTCAGGGCTTACTTTCCCAAGCTTTAGCTATATGGAAAACAATACCTTTATTAAATCTACTTTGTGAATAAAGTTGGCAGTTAATTTTTGTGCAGCCGTACCAGTGCCTAAAGAATTACTATCAAATGGAGTCAGACTAACTTTAAAGTCGTTTGATAAATGATTATTTAGGGAGTCCCTTAAAGACTTGAAAACATTACTTTGTGGGTGCCAACATAATTTACCTGCCATTCATGATTACAAACAAGAGTGGTGTTTTTGGTGTAAGTTTTGTAGAACCTTAGGAAACATGCATGCTGTCTTGTACTTTAAGTTATAGGAGTAGCATTAGTTGATATCACACACATGCTGTGTGTTCCCTGTAGGCATTATGATGTTGGCATGTGGTTTGGCATTTACCAACCAGCATAATATGATTTCTACCCAACTATTGCTGTGTACTAACTTGTCATTTGCAAAGAAAACCTCTTTCCACTTGAGGAAAATGATAAACATTATTCAGTTTTCTCTGTGTTAATTATGAGGTCACCCAAAGAGTTTTCAGGGGCTAGTTTATTTACACAGCATGCATAAATTACTGGCTCTGTGTGTGTGTGTGTGTGTGCATGCACGCATGTGTGCGCTCGAGTGTGAGATCATACCAAGCTTGGCTTTGGTCTTGTGTGTGTCACTGGTTGGCATTAGTTCTGTGCCATGCTGGAGACCATTTTCCTATCAGTATCTGTCCGACCTGACCCTTCTGAGCTATGTTATATCATTCCATTTTGACACCTTTTATCAAACTTTAATGAAATGACCCAGGCAAACAAATTGTCATTAAACTTTCCATCACTTTGTCCCTTGGTATCGTCTTTTATAAATTGGACAGCAAATGTTGTATTGATCCTCTCGTTCTTGCAGCTGAACTTGGAATGACCCAGCCTGCTTGTTGTTTATGGCCCAGAGTTGCTTTCCTTGACATTTCCATCCGCAGCATGACACCCTTTTTGTTTTTCTTTCTTTCCTGTGGAGATGAATGAACAAGACATACGGTATCGAGACACCCTTGGCCATGGCAACGGAGGCACAGTCTACAAGTGAGTAGTCATTCTGTTTAAACTTTCTGTCCACTTTGCCAAGTGCTGAGAGCCAGGTGCCTCATGGCAAAGATTTTACATGTCCACCACTGCTTGGATTTTATTTCCACATTTGACACCAGGATCTGCAAGGCAACTTCTATTTTCTCGGGAATTGCCTGAAAATGCATTTATATTGCCTTTTTAATATTTCTGAGTCTGCATCTCTCCTGGGGGAGTGGTTACTAGTCCACCATTAGCAAGTGTGCATTTTTTACTAACCTGAAGTTTAGCACATGTTTTTCTTTGCTCTTTAACACCTTTACTTATTATTGTTATTTTTGAAACTTGTTCTCACCTTGTGCTGGTCTCTTGCCTGTTTACAGTTATGCCCAGTGGAAACCAAACCTTATAAATATCAATGCTCTGCCCTGTGTTGACACTGTTATTAAAAATCCTTCTTCCTGTTGTGTCTCCCTCCTTCCTGCCCCTCCCCCAGAGCGTTTCTGCTACACACGTTGATGAATATGTTAAGTTAGGAGACTCTCCCAATCCAGTTGCAGTGATCTTACCCTAAAGGAGTGTTCATTTTCATATTAAAAAATGCTAAGCATAAAAAAAAGTTCTCTCGACAGGGAAGTCCCTCTCATGGCAGTGCAAAGTTTAAACTACATAATGTAATATATGGCACTTAATAGTCTGCAATGGTGTATGAAAAATATTCCTCTAGGAATTAACAAATTCATCCTTTGTAAGAAAGCCCTCAGGGCAACAGAGCTTTCTTGCACACATACCAGCCCCAGACCGAATTGTGCTTGTGTTTTTACCATGGATATTGTAATATTAAAAATAATTGGGGTTATAAAAGAATTAATTTATATTCTGATTGGCTCCTTGTGAACCTAGCACATCCTTGTGTATTGATGCCACCTTGGCATGGAATTGGACAGGGAGTTAAGAGATCCTTCAAGTTATCTGATCCAGTCATCCTCCCAGGGTTCAGTTCCCCAATTCTCTGCAAGGACTTCAGTTCCCCTAAGGACAACCAGGATGTGGGTCCTCTCCTAGGGCTTCTGACCCCTAGGTACAGCCAGGATGTGGGTTCACTCCTGGGACTTTTGACCCCCTAAATACAGCGAAGATGTGGGTCCTCTTCCAAAACATAGTTCTTTAAGAACTTGTGCCAGGCATGGCATTATGTGCACACCTTCAAATCCAGTATCAGGAGGCAGAGGCAAGTGGATCTCTGTGAGTGCCAGGCTAGCCAGAGATGCATAGTGAGGCCCTGTCCCCAAAACAACAATAAAACCGTTAGTAATCACAGCTCTTGGGATGCTGGGGCAGGAGGATTGTTAAGAGTCTGAGATCAACATGGTCTAATGGTGAGTTGATTGCTAGCATAAACCACAGCATGTGACCATGCCTCAAAAAAATTCAAAAGCAAAAACAAAAGAAGAGAAAATGCATTCATCTTTTAGATGATATTTCCATCAGATAATTTAATAATGTGAATCATTGGTCTGAAATTAAGTCCTGCCACAATGATGCTGGGATTGAACCCAGCGACCAGAGTTCCTGAGCTGCATCTCCAGTACAGATGTTAAAATTCTAATCATCTGTAAAATTGCAATACAAATATAAAAGGGGAGAATATACAGGGAAGTGGAAATAACTTGTCCACTTCCCCAAGGGGAGATTACAAAATTATGCTGCTGTTGTTTCAAAAATATTTTTAATCATGTTTAAATATAAAATTTAACGTCATCATAACCATTTTATACAAATTTTGGTGCTTTTTTTTTCCTGAGACATGGTCTCACTGTGTAGCTCTGGCTGGCTTGGAACTTGTTATATAGACCAGGATGGCCTGGAACTCATAGAGATCCTCTGCTTCCGTCTTCTGAGTGCTGGGACTAAGAGCATGCTCCAGCATACCTTGGTTTGTAAGCATTTTTAATGTGTGGTTCGGTGGCATTAGGTACATTCCCGCTCAGAAGCTGCCATCAGTCCCCTCTGTCTTCAGAACTCTCTTGGAGGATTTTCCCACTGAATATCCCTGTTTACCCCCTCACACTGGGGTCTAGCCACAGAGCTGGGCTAGAAAGCCTTTCATTGGGACTGAAATGTCCCTTGGACATTTCAAAAGTCTGTATCACAGGTTCTTGTGGTTGTTGAAATGCAGATGCCCTTATCAGCTTCTCCCAAGGGTTCACCTAGCTGCCCTCATCCACACTCACCAAGTCTCACAGGGTTACTGTTTGGACTGCAGTTGCTTCAGGAAGGTAAATGGTGTGTCATCATGATGCAGTACTTCTTTTAATTAGTACATTTCTCATTTAAAAAAAAGTCCACGTGTCCTATTGTCTACACAATTCTGTTACTTGTATATTTTGTTTTGAAACTGGATCTTGTCACATTGCCCAACCTGGTCTTGAGTTCCTTGGTTCAAGCGAGCCTCTTGCCTCAGCTTCCTGAATACAGGTGTCAGTCACTGCCGTTGGTTCATTTCTAGTTCTTAAAGGGAAAGAATGTGACGCTGTCCAAACCAAAGCCTTCATTTGGTCGATGACTGCCCTTCATTTCTGGGCTTCAGTGTACAGTGTCCTTGTAACCCTGGCTTTCAGTTCACCACAGAATAACACTCCAGTCATCAAGAACGGAGCGTTCAGTTTACCAAAGCCTTTAAGGAATACTGTTTGATGTGTTGTGATTGTGTTTCTCTTACATCAAGTTTACCTTAATAGTGTTTACTATAAAAATTGTGGGTTTTTTTCCAGAAATAAAATGATTACATTAGAGGCTATGCTACATAAACTAGATGAAGAAAATATTGGAAAACCCACTCATTGGTAACAAAACTGCCTAATGGTTCTATTTAATTTTCTTCTTAGGAAGTATAATAAAGCTAATAAGTGTGCATCAAAAGTCTAATATTTCAATCTTTTCACTTAATAGGACACTGTAAATTTCAAGTGATCTGGTATCTCATGTAACTGTGATGTATATTATTTAATAGTTGGCACATTTTCATCATTTCAATCTAGATATTTCCCTCAATTGGTTGTGTAAAAGCTGGCTCCAGACATCTGGACTGGTGTAGTATAGATTCCGTGCAGGCCATTCTCTGAGTTTTGGTAGTCCCCTAAACAGGTGGTTTTGGTTAATGTTTCTTGTAGAGATTTGAAGTATAGCCTAAATGTAGCAAAAGGGAAAGTTTGGGGAAAGAAAATAGGGGCATTTTCATTACTCCCTTATCCCAAAGCCTTATAAAATCTCCAAAAAAACCCTTTTTTTTTTTACAAGAAAGGCATGTTTTATTTCTTGATTCACAATGAACTTCAAAACTGCGGTGGATATAGAAGGCAGTATATGTTGTAGTTAACTGTGCGGGCTCTGAGTTTGAATTCTGTGTCTGTTGCTGATTAGCCATGTGAATCACGCAATTTGTGTATAGTCTTCTGCCTCTATGTTTCCATCAGTAGAGTGGGGATAATAGTAGGACCTGTCTTTTCAGATTTCTGCATATTTATGAGAGATCACAGAAGGCTGAGCCTTGTGGGTAGCACCTTTCCAGGTGACTTCTGGTAATGATAGTATTGACAGTGTAAACTCTCATTTTCTACTCTTGCGTGGTCTGGAGCTCATGTTGAGAAACATCTATAAAAACAATCTCAGAATCATCCTTGGACTCAATTAACTTGGAAAAATCTTCACTATACTGCATATTATATAATTTTAATTTTCTAATTATCCCATTAATAAAACATTATTATATTATCACACTGCGATTTTCTGAAAGCTTCACAGTATTTTCTCTGGTATCACAGTTTGTTTTCAGATTGTCACAGGATGGCTCACATGGTGTAAACCCATTGTGCCTCTGGAAAGTAAGAGGGCTCTGTTTGTTTAGTCGGTCATTGGCTAAGCCAGAACCCTAGGCAATGTCTCCTTTTCTTTTTCCCCCCTCTGTGCTTTTCCCCTAGGCTGTGTTGTTTCTCAAGGTCAGGCAGAGTCTATTGTGTTCCATCGTATTCCCTAGCACACCAGGTACAGTGTCAGGCACTGAGTGGATGCTTGGTGCTTGCTGGCTGAAATAAGAGTGAGAGAAACCGAGGCTTCCAGTCAGGTTTTGGTGGGCTCCTTAATTGCACCCTTCCCTGTCTCTCTCACCTAGAAGGGGGTTTCCAAACCAAGGATGTCTATTTACTGATTAGTTCTCTTGCAGATGTTAAGATTTTGATGACACAGCATCTTCTCGCCCAGCAAACTAGTCCCTGTTCCCTTCTCTTGGATAGTTTGTGGCACTGAAATCAGAGTGATTATCAGACCTGGTTACTCTGGACACATACATCCTGTGGTTCCGAAGCCAGCCACTCAGACTCTGCTTTGGACAGAGCTGCTGCACTCAGACTTCAGAAGAGCAGGATGGTTAAGTCTTGAGAGTACATTGGGCTGCCCATTAGCTAATAGTCGCCCAAGTCACCAGAGAGGCTGCCTGTTAGTTAACAGTCACCCAGGTCACCAGAGGGGCTGCCTGTTAGTTAACAGTCACCCAAGTCATCGGAGGGGCTGCCCATTAGCTAACAGTTGCCCAAGTAACCAGAGGGGCTGCCCATTAGCTAATAGTCACCCAAGTCATCAGAGGGGCTGCCTGGTAGATAACAGTTGCCCAGGTAACCAGAGGGGCTGCCCATTAGCTAATATTCACCCAAGTTAACAGAGGGGCTGCCTGCTAGCTAGCAGTCGCCCAGGTTAACAGAGGGGCTGCCCATTAGCTAATAGTCACCCAAGTCATCAGAGGGGCTGCCTGGTAGATAACAGTCTCCCAAGTCACCTGAGGGGCTACCCATTAGCTAAGAGTCACCCAAGTCACCAAGACTCATCACTTCAAGTTTTTGTTTGACTTATGCTCCCCACCCCCCACCCCCAGACAGGGTTTATCTGTAGCCTTGGAACCTGTCCTGGAACTGGCTCTTGTAGACCAGGCTGGCCCCAAACTCACAGAGATCCACCTGCCTCTACCTCCTGAGTACTGAGATTAAAGGTGTATGCCACCACCACCTGGCTGTTTGTCTGTTTTTTAATGCAAATTTTTTAAGTTAATTCTTAGATTTTGTTTGTTTGGGTTTTATTTTTTTTGTTGTTGTTTTTTGTTTTGTTTTGATTTTCAAGACAGGGTTTCTCTGTAGATTTAGAGCCTGTTCTGAAACTCCCTCTGTAGACCACACTCATTTGAACTCACAGAGGTCAGCCTGTCTCTCCCTCCCGAGTGTTCGAATGATGTTCATGAGTTCCAGTCTCTAGATGTTAGAAATTAGTGAATTTTCCATGTCTAATTCCTTCCTGTAATACAGTGAAGAATCCTGTCTGGATATTGTATAAATTTTCAGTGACATTTATTTCACCTATATGATGCTTTAAAGATTGAATATGTGTCATTATTTAAGATTTTTATCTAGAGACAATAAGAAGAAAGGGAGGGTAATTCGTGGGGTTGGTTTCTGTTGTTTCCTTTAAATGATGTTCTTTAGGCTCCAAGCTGGGGACAGTCCTTGGAGGGAGTAGCAAAGATCCTATGAGTTCCTAAGTCAACTGTTGGCCCTGTGATATGATTATAAAACCAACTAAAATAAATGTGTACTTAGAAGCTGGGGTTCTAATAAGTCATTATAGTAATTGATTTATGTATTGAAAAGCAGAATCTCTGATGGGCATTTACATAAAGTGGGAAAATACATGAGTTATCTAATTAAATGTCATTTAGTAGGCAAAATATATCAAAACCAAAGGATTCCTAAAAACATAACAAAACTGGCCTTGATAGTGAGAATGAAGAGTGTCACTGTCTTGAGAATCCTGAGTGACACTGTCTTGATTGGCAGCAGGCCATATAGACAAGAGTGGTCCATGATGATATTGTAATCGTCTAGAGCAGAAGTTCTTAACCTGTGGGTCATGATCCCTTTGGGGTTGCGTAATGGGTATCCTACATATAGGATATTTAAATTAAAGTTCACAATAGTAGCAAAATTACAGTTATAAAGTAGTAATGAAACAATTTTATGGTTGGGGTCACCACAACATAAGGGTCTGTATTAAAGGGTCACAGCGTTAGGAAGGTTGAGAAGCACTGACCTAGAGGGTAGGTTATAGGTGTCTTTCACAGTATATGTACACTCTCTGATGTCTGTATAGTGGCAGAATTGCCTAAGTGGGTTTCTCACGCTGCATGCCTTTGTTGACTGAGACATTGAGGTTAATTCCAGTCGAATTCTACTATTATTGAAATTCTTTATTTAGAACCACATAATCCCCCAGAAGCTTTGACTTCCTCTCTCACCAGCCAACCTGCAGGTGTCAAACAGAAGCAGTGACCCTGCACCTTCATATTTCCCCTGACATGTATCTCATATATTAAAAGTAGTTTTTAAATGGTTTTGATATTGACCTGAGAGCCAGGGTGCTTGTTTGATTTATCTTGACCTTAAATTTCCAGTGAAATGAAGAGCATTTTCTTTGCAGCCAAGATCATATTTTAAACAAGCAACAAGGCCTCTTCCTAATGTAAAATTAAATACTTACATATGGCTGGGTTGCATTACGGTATCACTTGGTGAACAGGGATTGTAATGTTTTCAGAAAATCAATGAGTATGTCAAATAAAATTAATTATGTATGCTTCCCCCTCTTCCCCTCTCAGCATTCACCATTCTGGGCTTGTTTCCTGCAGTAATATGTACTGTATTGATCCAAAGCTGGAGAGCAAACCTGTGCCCGAGCATCTCTCTGCACACCTTTCCCACCTATGCTCCCCCACCCTCTGCGTCCACGTGCTCAGATCCATTATGGCAATGATGGATTATTGGCATCTCACCAACATGACAGGATGTCACAGGTCGCTGAACAGAGACTTTCAGACTATGTTTCCACTTGAATTAACTATTATTGAAATAGTTTATTGAGATTAAAGTATTGATCTTTTTTTTCTCCTAACTGTAGCTTAAGGGAAGGAAGAGGAGGCAGTGGTGTTTTTGAAAGACACTAAATTTTATTTTTAAAAAATCTCATTTATTTAGCCTTTTCTTCTTCCTGTTTTATAGCCCCTATAGCTTTATTGCTTGGAAAAGGGTATCTTGGCTTTATTTTTATGACAGTATAATTATACTTCAGAAATGCACTTGATTACTATGGGTAACAAAATTGTTCTACTATATTGGTTTGGCCAATATTGCTATACAAACAACTTTTCAGTCAATTGAGTCTGGTAAAAATCAATACATTATGGTAATATTTCAAGTAAGAATTTGCTGAATCTAAATGTTTCAACACATTCTCTTTCAGGGAAAAATAATTTTGAGATTACAAGACTTCTTTGTAATATTTTATGTTAATAAAATGCCTTGTTTATGGAGAAATTTCAACTCCCCAGTGACAGTGCTTGTGTGCAGGTATAAGATGCATTAACATGCATCCGTTAGCAGAAGGTGGGAGAGACACTGCTTCCATCTGAAGTCAGTTCTCTGGCTGCCTCGGTAGGCCGCCATATAAGTGTGACTCTGTCCTGCAGTGTACCCCTTGGCATTCGTGGGATTTTTTTTTCTGGTATTAAGTTAGCAGAGACATGAGTTCAAAGGAACAAATCTGGACAAATAATGAGACCTGGTATGTGTGCTTCTTCAGACCTCCTTCATTTGTTGAACTGCAAGTTCTGAGCATGTACTGTCAAGCGCCCCATGTCCTGAGAGACACAGAAGTTCTGTCCACAGGTGATACATGACCTCAGGCTAGCCTCAGGCCCAGACCAAATACAAGGTGTCTTAGTTAGGGTTTCTGTTGCTGTGAAGATACACCATGACCACAGAAACTCATAAAAGAAAACATTTAATTGGGGCTGGATTACGGTTTCAGAGGTTGAGTCCATTATCATCATGACGGGGCATGGCAGGATGCAGGCAGACATTGTGCTGGAGAAGGAGCTGAGAGTTCTACATATTGACCCATAGGCAGCAGAAGGAGACTGTATGCCACACTGGGCATATCTTGAGCATATATGAGACCTCAAAGCCTACCTCCATGGTGGCACACTTCCTCTAACAAGCCCACAGCTACTCCAACAAGGCCAAACCTCATAACAGTGCCATTCCCTATGCACCAAGCATTTAAATAGCATGAGTCAATGGGGGTCATGCCTATTTAAACCATCACAGTAGGGTAACTCCTGAAACACCTAGCACAAGCAGAAAGATGTGGCTATCGCCCAGAACTGCTGAGAAAACAATTGTCCCTTCAACCTAGGCATAAGCTGACTGCATAGAGCCCCCCTGAGTCTGAGAGAGCTAATAAAGAGCCTCTAAATGTAGCACCCAGCAACCATAAATATTGTATGCCAGATCTGTTTCATTTTGCTGTTAAATTTTGTCTTGTTATATATTCATTTATTCACTGAACTAGTGTCACTGTGTGCCAGGACTGTTGTAAATACAGCCTAGTAGCAAGTAAGGACAGTCTAGGGTCCCAACAGAGTCCTCAAAGGAGTAAATGCCAAAGTAAAATGATCCTTGTGGGTGCCGTGAAGTATGGAGAAGAGGCGTTTGAGGAAAACTTAACCGAAGAAGTGATATTCAAGCTGAGTTCTGGAGGATAGTCATGAGAAAATCTGGGAGAAGAACCTTCCAGAAAGAAGAGAGCACTCAAGTTAAAGCCCAGCAATCAGCACAGAGGTGTTGCATCCAGACCAGTAGTTGTAGCAGAGAAAGCTTGGAGAGAGTGTACAGAGGGACAGGGGTTGGTCACACGAGGCCTTTAGATCTGGGGACAAGACTGGTTTCCCGCTGTTTACCGTAAGGAAAAGCATGGAGGGGTGAGGTGGCATTTCCAAGGCCAAGAGTACAGCCTGGGACTTCTGCTGCCTGGACCAATACCTGAGGGTGCTTCTCAAGCCACAGTTTCTATGTCATTTAATCTCTGGATTTTATTATTTTTAATGCAAATGCTTTATTAATGTGAAGTAGAAATGAATGTATGTCAATAGTGAACTATGTCCAGTGATTAATTTTAGAAGCTCTTTAGTAATTGCTAGCACACTTTTTGGCCCACAGTTACCACAGCATGACTGGCTACTCTTTGGGTCTCTTTACTTATCAAAAGCACAGAATTTAGTAATTGAATCCCTAGATTAATTATATGGTTGTGGAATGGAGGTGGTGCGCTTCTTGACTCCTAAGACATACTAAAATTTTAAGTCTATTTTGCAGTAGCTGATATGTTAGAAAATTACAGTTTCTTTGTTGGCATATTGCACAAGGAGGTGTTTGTAAACCACAGCGTCTAGGGCATTTAGTTAAATTGCCTTTTTGGAAAATAATTCGCTGGAAAGTCCAAAAGGCATTTACTGTGTATAACTTTGCTTCTCTCCCCACTCCCCTTTGCTCTGTTGTTTGCTGTTTTGGTGTAAGAGATCATGTTCCTTTTAAATTTCTGGCTTTCTGGATTGAAGCATGTTCAGGCCATGATATACACCTTAACACGGGGTTGCAGGAACAGTTACTAAACTAGAAGGGTATCAGTAGAGGGCTAGGCTGTGGAAAGAAAGCTGAAAATGCTTGTGTTTTATTTGTTTGTTTTCACATTAATTTGTTTGTTCAGTGTGACTTTGTATACTGTCCTTTTGACTGTAACACTTCCGTAGTTTTCCTTGCCAGAGTTCATTACACGAAAGCAAAATGTTTGGTGTTACATTCAGCACACAGCGCATGGTTTTGCTTTGTGAATTCACATAATAAAATGAAAACAGTGTTCTGACAAAATTAGAACTTGCTTTCAGGCACAGTCAATAAAGCACCTTAACCAGCTTGGTTGTATTTGGAAAATACATGTGTGTCATCCCTCAGCAGCCTGGTTCTGCTCCTGCTCTGCCTGTAGCAGCATAAAGGAGCAGGGTTCTCAGAGAGTAAGTGTAAAGGTTTGATTAAACCACAATTAAGTGTCTGATATTCTGTTTGTGCTTTAACAATTACAGCTTGCCTGAAGATCAGAGGGCAGACCTAGCCACTAGTTTACCATAGAGGCCAGGCAAGTGGTGTCATACACTTTAATCCCAGCACTCAGGAGGTAGAGGCAGATGGATCTCCGTGAGTTCAAGGCCACCCTGGGCTTGATCTAGTCTAAAACAGAATAAGAGCCAGGTGGTAGAGGCTTGCACCTTTAATCCCAGTACTTGGGAGTCATCCGCCTTTAATCCCAGCACGAGGCAGGAATGGATATGACTGGGCCAAGAGAGGAATATAAGGTGGGAGGAGACAGGAGCTCAGAGCATTCAGTCCGAGGATTCGTAGAGAAAGCATCTTGCCCCTTGCTTTTGAGGGTTTCATAAAGGCAAGAACTAGTGGCTGACTGCTCTGCTTCTCTGTTCTTCCAGCATTTACCCCTATATCTGACTTGGGGTTTTTATTATTAAAAGCAATTAGAATTCACACTACTATTAAGTTTTCAGAAACATTAGCTAACTATTAATAAGATATGTTTTTATGTTGTTTCAGCAACAAAAAGTAGAGCAAATGAAACCTTATAGTGTGGTTGAAAATATTGCATGGAACAGAGTGTCAGAATGACTTCCACAAGCACTCACACTGAGTTAAATTTATATACACTAGTTATTTCTCCCTTTTAACTTTGTAATAAGATAACTCTTTTGAAAATGAATTGAAGTGAATGTTTGCAGAAAGCAGACTGGAGTAACTGACTGAAAGGGCCTGTCAGCAGCTTCCCTGCAGCCTAAGAGGCACAAGGAAAATGACTTAAGGTCCTACCTGTACAGCCAAGGCCGAGAGGCAGCCGGCCTTCTGTTGTCCGCGCTTCACCAAGGTGTTGGAAATGACTGAGCACAGTAGGCCTCCTATCCTCATTTGAAGACAACCTGAGAAAATGGGTTCCCTGAGGATTCAGAGCAGTCCCCCTCCCAAGCGCATGCTTGCTTATTTCTTAGTCTCTCTCTGCCTTTTCTTTAAAATAGTTGTGGCTTGGTTTTAGGAGCCTCAGATGAGCAGAGTGTGTCTCAGCTGACAGATTTGAGCCAGCCTTTTTGAGGGGCCACTACTGGCCTCAGGCTTGTAATTTTTTGCATAGGCTCTTGTATCATACTGAAGGCCTATGATAGTTAACCACTGTCTCCATCCTTCCTCTTTCCTGGAAGCCTGAGCTCTTTGAAGGAACACTTGGGCCCAGTGTGTGACTTGTTGATGCTGACCTCTGACCCCTTGTCATTTCATATGGTTCTCTGCTAATTTGACCTGTAGTGTTTGTTTTTTCATTGTTGTGACTTGGTGAGTATTTTACTTCTTTCTTGGGAATCATGTTAGTGTTTGGCTTCCTGATCTTTATAAAGCAGTTAGGTCCCCACCACTGCCTTCACCCTTTCCTTTCCCTCCTTCTTCATGTCTGACTTTGAAAATGCCTGTGGCGTGTTATGCCACACTGTCCTAAACAGATAAGAGACTCTAATCTTCTCTTGACTGATCCCTGAGGATTCTGTAAGGCAAAATGTTACCTAGGTCTTCAAGAAGAGCATTCTTACACTATATATGTTGTTAGACGACACTAAATATATGGGGAAAAGTATGCCATGTTCTCACAGGAGCGTGGCACAGAGCCAGGGCCGAGTGCGGGCTGCCTTCCTTCCTCCTGACTGGTTTGAAGGCAGTGTAGGTCAGATGGTAGTCTGTGTTCCTCCTTATGTTAAAGTAACAAGTCTGTCTTGGTTTATTTTGACCTGGTCATGATGTGTCTGTTCCACAAACTCAAAGTGCCTCTCTGCAGCCTGACAAAAGCCGTTCCTGTGCAGAATGGGAGCTGGAGTGAAAGTAAATAAATGAATGGACAGCAATCACAGCCTAGTTGATGGAACTGTTCAATTAAAGCACAGGCATTTACATGGTGTAATTTCCCTAAATTGCCAATGAGCCCCTTTAGACACAACCAGTGTTCAAATTGATTTCAGCATTGATTCTGGCTGAAGCTGATAAATTTCTGCTTGTTAGTTAAAGTGATTTTGCAGAAGACTTTGTACTGCAGTATTGAAGTGCCCATTTAGCTGATGGTTCAAAGAGGACTTATTTACAGAGGCCTCTGCTGTTGTTCTGAGATGGGACAATTCCCCAATCATCTTTTACTTTTAATTTTTTAGGCTTCAGTATACCAATCAATAGGTGATTGAAACTGATTAAAACTTATCCAACCAGCTGCCTATGGCAGTTTAATTAGAAGCCGGGTGATTCTTAAATTAAACGTCTTGTTCTCATCGCATCGCCATCTTCCAGAAGAGTGAGGGGCTAACAGTGCTGAAAACTTAAAACTTGAGCTCGGTTAGATAGCTCATGAATGTGAAACTGCCTGGGAACGGTTTCTCAGGCGATCCAAAACCATACACAGGCTTAGGAGCTTAGGAGGGGTGCAAAAGCAAAAGCTTTTAGGTCAGAGGTACTCAATAGGGAAATACAGACAAAGAGCATCTGCCTGTGCTTTGTCTTCCTGCATATGGCAGTGGGTGCTGGGACTCAGTTGTAACACACAGTAGGTGTGAAAGGGCCATCAAAATAGTCTGTGAGTTTCTAGCTTTGACACCCTCAATTCAAATATTTTTCATTCTGTTTTGAGGTCTCAAGAAAAATAAGTCTCCATTGAATGGTAAGCAAGTATTTTCACAGAAGCCCATGTTGACTTTTCAGCAGCATTGTGAGCAGGATTGTGGGAGAGATTTCGTCATCCCCCCACTTCTGAAGTTTCCCCACACTCGTTTTATCTAGTAAAAGCCAGTGTTTTGGTTTGTAGTGGAAGCAGGTTGATATTTCTGTCATAAGGGACATATTACATCTGGCACTACAGGGAAGGGAATAAATGGCTCACTTTTCAGAGGTGCATTTACTCTTTGACCCACTAGGGTACTATTTAGTGTTCTAGAAGAGGTAATTTAGTAAATTGCACCCCAGTGGCCTGAAAAAGTTAATGCAACCCTGAAAAGTGAGACATTCAATCGATTTCTCCTATTGCTTTTTAAAAATCAGCACCAACCATTTCCAGAAAGTGTGGAAGACTGTTGGAAAGAGGCTCTAGAAGCAGCCAGTTCACGCTCACACAAAGCTGGGTTTGGCTTCCGAGGTCCCAGGTCCACCTCCTACTCTATGTTTATCAAATAGAAATTTGAAACTGCCCTTTCACCTCACCAGGCCTTGACTCCTTGGCTGTAGAATGGCTAAGACACTTCCCTGACAAGTTTTTGAGCAAAGCAGATAGCCTCTGTAAAAAAATATTTCCTAGCCAGACTTCCCTCACATGCTCCCCACCCCCAGCTCCAAGTGGGGAGCAGCCAACAGAGAGATGCATGACTGACCAGAACCCTAAGAAGGAGAGAGCAAGTGCTCAACCCTGAGTGGAACTCCTGTGTTGACCCCACCATGGCTGTGGGGATCATAACCTGAAGCAGTTGTGGCTACTAGCACAGGACCAGGCCAGTGAAACCTCTGGCGTAAATGAGATAGGATAGGTGCCGGATAGGCTTCCTATGTTCCAGTGGTTGGCCCCACACCCACACTCATATGGACAGCAAGCTTAGTTGGACTTGTAGGTTAGTAAAAACAAACAAAAGAAAGAGACACGAAAATTGAAGGTGAGAAATGGGAATTTATGGTCACATTTCATTGCATATACGTATAAAATTCTCAAAATAAGGAAAAAATTGAAAACTTCATAACATATATTCCGAACCACACACAACCAAATGTTGAGCCTTGACAGAAGGTTTTCTGAAGTGCCCATCTTTGTGGCCAATTTGGGAGAGTGATTTGCTGCTCACTCTCCAAGGAACTATGAGTAGCATTTACCCCATACTCAGGCATTCCTGGAGAGGGGTCCTTATCTGGTTCATCCTCAGAGTGTTCCTATTTCCCCACGTGCATTGCTCAGCCACTTAACTTCCTTCTTCTACTGTGATGTCTCTCCCCTGCTTTGCCCATTGCCTTTCAGAACCTTTGATTGAGAGTTCACTGTGACGGGAGCTTCCCCTATCTCAAAGGTATTTAGGCCATATATTAAAAGACATTACTCTAGTTAATGTGGAGAGCATTAAAGGCTCGAAGCAGGCTGCTTCAGCTTACTGAAGAAATATGGAAGTCTAATAGCATTAACTTCGAGGGAGGTATGAGAAGAAAATGGGTGTTTTCACCCAACTAAACAGAGAGGAGCCAACACCTTTCTCTGACTGAAAATCTTTTTAACCCAGCCAATTTCCCCAATGTCTTGTATTAGGTTGATTTGTGAGGCCTATATACAACCAATATCTTGAAATTAATATCTGTAACCTAATAACATGTTTGGTTTGGCATGTAAACAGTTGGGAGTGTTGCTTAAGCACAGATTATTTTACAGTTGGTAGTCAAGCTTCTGTAATTGGTGTTTAGGTTGGCATAGCTCACGATCTGAAGCTTCTCTCTACAACTGCTGTTTACTTTGGAGTTTCTGTTCTAACAGCCAGAGCCTGGCTAATGTGTTTATCTGTTATGGAAGGCATCAACTGTCAATGTGGATTTCCCTGGAACTGTTTGATTTTTTTTCCCTCCCTGTGAACGGCTATGGCCATTTTAGTGTACAACCATGATCCTTAAAATTCTCCAGCTATTATTCCCACCCTCCAAAGAAAAAGACCAAGAATTAAAATCGCATTTTCATGGGCTGACCCCACAGCTACTTTGCATATGGTTGCTGGAGATGTCATTGCAATTTGAAGATGTTATACAGAGAAATTAATTAAAATAGAATAATTTTATAAATGACTCAAGACAGCAGAAAGTGCTTGCTTTTGTCCTGTGTTGCTCACAGGCATTCATGCACTTCACTTCTTTTGGTCAGGAAGGGCTCACTTTGTATTGGCTTCAGCTTTGGCTGCCTCATGAGTTTGGAATGCAGACTTCATTTGAATCAGGGACTGATCATGTTCCTTAGACCTTGGGGTTCTGCCTCCCCCTTCCCTTTCCTTTAGTTGCTCTTTTAACCCAAAGGCTAGATGTGATTGGAAATAGAAAAATACTACTTTAGAGAAATTCTTCCATCCATTTTTAAAAAGTTTATATGGACTCACAAGAACTTTTATTTTTACTTTGTTGTTTTTTGTTTGTTTGCTTTTTGAGACAATGTCTCCTCATGTTAGGCAAGGCTAGCCCCAGACTATTTACCTTTCTGGTTCTGCCAGCATAGCAGGTATGTGCTACCTCACCTGAGTGAAAACATCGGTGCTTTTAATAAATAAATAAATGTCATTTAAACAGCAATTAAAACACCATCTGTAAATATGGAAACTAATGATTGCATCTTGTGGTGGTTTAATGGCTGCCATACGTTTTGGTAAGGGGTACCTTTAATAACTGAATCTGAATGTGGCAAGTCTTAGTTAAGAGCTGTGCTAGTGAGAACGAAGAGTTGCGTAGATAAAGTGGATGACTAATCCTGAATCTCCTTTTAAGCTGTGGTTTGCCTTCTTCTCCTCAAACTTTCATCAAATTTCCCTTGTTTCTCTTTGGTCGTACCTCCTGGCACCCAACACTGGCCTGATGTGTACCCTGTGAAGCTCTAGGGCTATGGAAAGAAAGGCAGACATCTGGGTATCAGCTACCAGCGACACCATTGCCTGAAGAGCAGAGAATCTGATCTATTATTCTGGAGAGCTGCATCTCTCTCTGCAGCCAGTTAACACAGTGGCTGACGTGACTTTTGTTTACTTTTATATTTTTTATTATTATTTCTGCATTCATGTTTTTGCTTGCATGTATGTCGGTGTGAGGGTGTTGGATACCCTGGAATTGGAGTTACAGACAGCTGTGAGCTGCTATGTGTGTGCTGAGAATTGAACCTGGGTCCTTTGGAAAAGCAGCCAGTGCTCTTTTTTTGTTGTTGTTTTATTTTGGTTTTTTGAGACAGGGTTTCTCTGTAGCTTTGGAGCCTGTCCTGGAACTCACTCTTGTAGACCAGGCTGGCCTCGAACTCACAGAGTTTTGCCTGCTTCTGGGATTAAAAGCATGCACCACCACTGCCTGGCTCAGCTGGAGCTCTTAACCACTGAGTAAATAAAGCCTTTTCTCTTTCTGGTCCCACCTGTTTACCCTCTGAGACCCAGGAAGTCAAGTAAGCACCTTTTCCTGTTCTCACGACTGTCGTGTTCTCTGTCTGTGACCAGGTAATTTCCCTTTTCACTAACCTGGTCATAAGCTCTGTGGGAAGCAGAGCTCCTGTGGCCATAGTTACTGTACAAGCCAGCCAGCCAGCCCTCAGGACGGGCAGAACAGTCATTCGGGTGTTTCCTTCCTGACATTGTGGCTCAGTCTATACGTGTGATTACTCTTGAGGGCTTTCTCCAAGATATGAAGAAAAATAGGTGCAGAGGTGTTTTCATCCTCATTGTTTGTGAGTATTTGCTGCTACTACTTGGCTTTTGTAGCATCATTGAGTCATGCTGGAATCCGAAATGTTTGCATCAGGTTGTAGGTCAACATCTCTGCCTTAAATTCTTTCTGGTGTCCCAGTCACCAGAGAAGCCAGATGCTCCCCCAGAATAAATCCTCTTTGCACACGAATTAGAGTAACTTTATTGGACTTAGGTTGGGAAATTAGCACAAGGAAGTGCCATAGAACTCAGATGTCTGCTTTAATTGTGTAACATTGCGTAGGATGTATCAGGAATTGCATGTTCAGCTTTAGGCTATTTATTTTGTAAGCGGGAGTCAGCTGGAAGACTCACATTTTTGTGATTCTTCTAGAATTTGAAATTCCAAGCATAAATACTTAAGTAAACACTGTAAGATACAGATGTAGATGGTCCTGTGCGTGGCGTGTTCTTGCGTGGCAGTCCAGATGTGGGAATGTGAGCATTTCTCCCTTATGTCCTGGTGGGGACAGGACTTTTTTAACACTTTGTTTTCAAACTTTTCTTCTCTGCTCTTGTAAAGATTATTAGAGAAATTGCTTTTTTTCTTCTTAAGTCTTATTTTATGTGTATGAATGTTTTGCTTGCACGTTTGTCTGTGTACAGTGTGTGCCTGGTGTCTGAGGCCAGAAGAGGGCATTAGATCCTCTGGAACTGGAGTTACAGGCAGTTGTGAGCTACCACGTGGGTGCTGGGAACTTAACCGCTGAGCCACCCCTCTAGCCTGTGTAATTAAAATAGATTTTCAGTAGGAGTTAGATGAAGGTAAGCACACTTACCACCCACCTTGCAAGCTGTACTAAACTCACTTGCGTTGGTTCCAAAGTATTGTCTTTGTGTCAGTTACACATCTTCTGCCAGCCACTAAGTGCTTGGCATTAGGGCAGATAGAGCACCAGCATTCTCCCTTCTCATGTCCTTAGCCACTTTCTTTTCCTCTCTCTGGCCTCAGCTTAGATAGGAAGCTGAGGGCTGGAGAGATGGCTCAGAGGTTACGAGCACTGACTGTTCTTCCAGAGGTCCTGAGTTCAATTCCCAGCAATGACATGGTGGCTCACAACCATCTATAATGAGATTCTGTGCCCTCTTCTGGCATGCAGGAAGAACACTGTACACATAATAAATAAATGAGTCTTTAGATAGGAAGCTGATCACCTCTCACCCCTGCCTTCTGCGCCCCTCGCCCCTTGCCGGGGACATTGCAACAGTTTCTCAGCACCTCCAGTTTCAGTCTCACCATCCAGCAGCCACTGCAAGTTCTCAAGTATTACCTTTCTGCTTCTATCTGTGCCTACTACAGTTTGGGATAAAAGCTGGAGATCTCACCAGGCTAAATGATCTGACACAGCCCAGGTCTCTCAGTTAAGCCTGACGTTCATTCTTCCATCACACACATTCTACCCTGGACGGCTTACACAAGACGATGTATTAAGATGAGAAGGGGTGACTGCAATGAAGAAGTTCTAAGGTTGTTACATTGTCTGGAAAAGGATAGAAAACAGTAACTTTATTCTAAACTGATTCTAAAATTGGCATAGGCGACAACAATATAGTTGACAGAGTGAAGGAATGAAACAAATGAGTAAAGTGGCGGGAATGAATCCCAATGTATCAGTCGTTATAGTAACTACAAATAAAGATTGCCACCTCATAGATTAGTTAGATTGAGTTTTTTTAAAAAAAATAGCTGTTTTTCTATTTTAGATTAGTTTAGATGAATCCGAAAAACACAAAGACACAATAAAGTTGAAAGACAAAGATAGGAAAATGTATCAGATAAACACAATAGTAGCAACAACAAATTTTTTTCTTTAAAGCTTATGTACTGACATATGACAAACTAAAAGGCAAAAATAATTATTAGGGATAAGAAAGGACTGCTATATGATGGTGTAAAGAAAGAAGACTGACTTTGCAATCATAAGCTTATATGTAATTAATAATACCACCTTAAGATACGTGAAGCAAAATCTTATACATTTACTCAGAACATTTGATAAATCCACACTGTGGAAAACTATCTCTCAGCAATCAACAATTGATCAATCAAATAAAATCAGTATATAAAATATTTTGGAGGTTATTTTTATTCATATGTTTGTGTGTGACTGCCGGTCTGTACATGTACCACATGGATGCAGTTGCCTGAAGAGGCCAGAAGAGGTTGTCATCCCTTAGAACTGGAGTAACACATGGTTATGATCTACCCAGTGTGATGCTGAGAACCAAACCCAAGTCCTCTGTAAGAGCTGAAGAGGGGAGGGCTCATGCACTGAATCATCCCTCCAGCCTGATACAGGAGATCTTGGCACACAGGCTGAACGTGTTCTTATGATTTTGTGTATGGAAATGTACATGAATTAAGTTGAAAATATATATTTTTTCAGGCATATAGCATTTATTCAGAACAAAAACCCGATTATTATTAGGGCACAAAGCAAATCTCAGTCCAGTCCGTAACATACAGCTCATGTTTTCTGGTAACAAAACTTAGGTTAGCTGTCAACAGTAAGTTAAACACAATTGTTGAAATGCATAACTGAATAAGTCTGAATAACATCAAATCATGTCGTACATCATAATAAAAATGTTTACAGTTGAACAGAAAAAGGAATTCCGAATGTGCAATCCAGAGACACAGCTAAGTCGTGCTTAGGGCTTCTGTTAGGACAGCTGGACACTGCTCAGTATAACACAGCTCAAGACACAACAGAGCAGGGATGGAGAGTACACCCTGGAAATCAGAGAATTAGTCGTGTAATCAAAGTTCAAGAAACAAGTCAGCCAAACCAAAAGCTGTTCCCTCAAATTTAACAAAGAGAAGACAAAACAATAAAGCAGAGTTCTATGTAGAGCAGAGATTTTTAGGAGAGCACACATGCTGTCACACTTCTTTAGTCCCAGCACTTGGGAGGCAGAGGCAGGTGGAGAGTGCCAAGTAAACATTAGAAGCAGCATGATCCAGACTTCTGGCGTAGGCACCAAGGCCCTGAGGCAGGAGCAGGTTTAGTACAGTGGAGTGATAACAAGAGCTAAGAAAGTTTGGCAGAAACAGATACATGAGTTAACCAGATTATGAAATCCTCATAAGGACGTTGGATTCAATAGTTAGGAATCTTCCCGTGAAAGAATTAATTAGATGCTGTGGAATTTGTAACACTGCATTCAGATGACAGGATTTTTTCCCCCATTAAGCATAGAGCATCCACCATGGGCAAGCACTTGTGCTAAACATAAGAATAGAAAGATGATGATATGAGAGTACATCATATGTGTGCATATGTGTGCCCGGTATGGCACACAGTGCAGGGACATCTGAAGTGTGGTGAGGATCATCATGTAAATTCACATGTACATGTATACATTATGCATATCTATGTGTATGCATATATGCATGTGTATATACATGTGTGTACATATACATCTCTACATATGCATTTGTGTGCACATAAATTTGCATATGTTTACATATATGCACACACAAATGCATGCATATATTCATACACAAAAGTATACATATTTGCATGCACATACACATATTCTCGTGCATATGGATACATATATATGCATATGTATACTTTTTTGAAACCAGGTCTCATAGCACAGATTAACCTAAAACTCACTATGTAGCCCAGGATGGCCTTAAACTCATGATCCACCAGCTTTCTGAATGTTGGATTATAGGTGTACATCAACTTGCCCAGCTATAAGAATGTATATTACAGGAAGTTACATGGGTGCTTTCTAGGGTAACTTATGTTTTCCTATTAGCCCAAGGAGACTGAGACATTCTTTCTCACCTAGCAGAAGTTACTGCCAAGTGATGTTTCTACTTACATAGAAACATATATTTCTCATAGGTAAGCTCATAGGTGAGCTAGACATGGCGAACACAGATCTTAAGTCCAGTTAGAGCAGCAATAGCCACTTCACATCCCCAGTCCTACCCGTTGCTTGTCTTTTGCACTTCATACTCTTGGGTTTTTCTGAGCTTGGCCGTTACTCATCTGACTTTTGGGTGTTTCTGGTGAAGAAAGAAGGATTGGCCTGGACAGTTTTCTGCACTCCCTACTAGTTCAAAGAACTCTGCTCTGACATTAAATGTTGACACCCACATCATTGTTCCCACACCTGGACTGTTGCTGAGGAAGACAGAAAATAGGGCTGAGGCTGTTGCTCAGTGGGAGAGTGCTCACTCAGCATGCTTGGGGACCTGGGCTTGAACCCCAGCACCACAACATAAACCAAAAAACCCAGTATATTGTATATATTATATATGTGGGGGTTTAGTAGAATGACTTACGGGCTGTGGTCCAGCCAGTCCAAGAGTGGCAGTCCACCAGTGGAGTATCTCACAGTCCAAGAGTGGTTCAGTCCAAAGGCTGGATGGCTCAGCTGGCCTTCAGTATAGGCTGGAATCCTAAAGAAGTTCTAATGCCAGTGAAGGCAATGCATGGACTTGCCAGCAAGAGCAAGCAGGCAAAGAGAGAAAGCATCCTTCTCCCATGTCCTTTATATAGGCTACCATCAGAAGGTGTGGCCTAGGTCAAAGTGAGTCTTCCCACCTCAAAAGATCCTGATCAAAAGTGGGTATTCCCACCTCAAATGATTTAATTAAGAAAAAAAGCCCCTCATAGGTTTCTTCTATTCAGACATTTACCCCAGACTATTCTCTCTTGTGCCATCCCCAGGTGTCTGTATTGTGTCTTCAGTTTTACAGGGGTACTGGTCCCAAAAGACAAAGAGAAGCGCACAGGGAGAAGCACTAAGCAATGCCTCATACAAATGCTTCCTCCCTTCGCTCTTTGGAACAGGTAATTACTGTGACAACTACAAACTAATTTGAAGCGTTAGCTGTTAATTAAAACATTGCAGAGGTGTATAGTTGTCTTTTGGTGTAACCAGAGCCTCCATTCAGACTTCATTAATCACTTTCCAGTTAATGTGCTGTGGAAGGTCAAGACAATCGAGACGCACTATCTGCCAAAAGTAAACAAACGCTTTCTCCAGGTAGGATGCTGATCGCCGAGTTGAGGGAGTTGGCTTAGCTCATGCCTGGCATTGCCTTTGTCATCCATTTCTCCCTGATAATTAAATGTGAAATCAGCCCTGCCACCAGGTTGTAAACCAAGCCACAAGCTTTCTTTATTGCTCGAAATGGAACCCAAACTTGCATGGATGAATTAGTGTGCGTCATAATTAAATCATCAGGTCTCCCTTTCAATTCAGTTGGAAATGGGAGACTTTCCTTTTGGGAAAGAGATCGGCTTTCTTGACAAGCTAATGAAGTTGCCAAACTTCCCAATGTGCTGTGTGTATGCTGAGCTCGCGGGTAATCGAGTTCTCATGGCCACAGCTGGTCTCAGAAGGCCATGTGTTGCCCCTTGTCCAGAGAACCAGCACTGCTCTCCCCCAGCTTCAGAGTTTCTGTCATCATCCTTTAGTCCTTGACTAGTGAAGCTGAAGTTGGAAGCATCTATAGTATACCAGTGAAAGTAATGTTATCATTTAATCTTACATCTTGAATTATTTATATTTATGTGGGAAAGGCATCTAAATTCCTCACATATATTTTAAAGGAAGCGTAGTCCATCAACTTCTGCAGCCACTGGGGAAAATACAGTATATGCTATAATTAGTATCGTGTAAGTGGACACTGCTGCTGCCCACTCACATCTCGGCCACCAGCCACCTGATGAGAGCGTGTGAAATCCTCCTTGGGGCAGATGTGGTTCTTCCCAGTTCACTGTGGGCTTGCAGTTACAACACCTGCTTGTGTTATGTGTTTCATTTTAAATTTTTATATAAAATAGTTTGTGTCCCAATAATGGTGAGAATATGTAGTTCATGCAGTATAGTAAAAGTGTAAATGTATGCACATTAGATCTTGATAGAAAATGATTTTATTTCTGTAAACCTTAATTTCTTATTTTCTATAAATGAATGAATGAATTCTTGCTTGCTTGCTTCCTTCCTTTCTTTTTCTTGTGCTGGGGACTCCAACACTGTGTATTATTTATGCTGGGCAAGTAAGTACTCTCCCACTGAGCCATATCCCCAATCCTATTAATATTTCTTAATCTAGATAATGCTATTTCAGTGTCTCTGAGTGTCTTAACAACTTTTCTATTATGGTGATAAAATACCATGACCAGGGCAGCTTTAAAAAGAAAATGCTTAATTCATGGCTTCTGGTTTCAGAGGGACAGAGTCCATGATGGCGAAGCAAAGGTGTGACAGGAACAGCTGAGCTTATATCTTGATCTGCAATTTGGAAGCAGATAGACTCTAGAATCCTCAAAGCCTGCCCAAGTGAGGCACTCTTCCAACAAAGCCACACTTACCACTCCTTCCTAAACAGCTTCTCCAACTGGAAACATTGAAACATTTGAGCCTTTGGGGGCCATTCTCATTGGACACCACACTGAGCCTGCGTCTCTATTTAAGGAAAAAATGAGTCACATGCTCAAGCCTCATAACTGTATTTCCTATGAAAAAATGGTACGAAAAGCCATAGTCAGAACTCATCCTGTGATTGGTGATTATTTTGATAAAATACCATGATTTGATGTCTCTACTTATGTACCTTAAAGAAAAGTAAAAAACCTTCATTTTGCTGCTTATACATGACTACAGACACACACAATGACAACAAGGGACCTAAGGCCAGAAAACCTGAGTTTTAAGGTCTAGTTCTGCCGCTGTACACTTGGGCGTTGGACAAACTGCTTAACTTCCCCATGCTTCAGAACTCTAAGAGGAGAGTAATAAGAACAGCGTGACTTTCGAGCAATATTTTAAGATATACAATCACTTCATAAGCCATTTAGCATCACATAAATATATGTTGCTTGTGTGGCCATTTGCCTTGAAGGTACCAGGTATGTCCCCCCATTGTTGCAGAAACGTTTGAGTTGATATTATATCCTTAGCCATCTGTAGGTTACCTAATGATATCAAGTAACTTTGGTTTTTTTTTCCTATAGAGCATATCATGTCCCAAGTGGGAAAATTTTAGCTGTAAAGGTAAGCATTGGGTATATTTTATACAAATTTGTATGTGTCTGAGTGTGAGTGTGTATGTGTGAATACATGTGATTGTGGGTGTGGTCCATGTGACATAGGTACACATAGATGAAGGCGTAAGTCATAATTTAAGTGGATTTAGTCCATCACGTTGGAGCGCCAATTGTAGTGATAAGGGGAG